>CABHPR010155054.1:6083-31035 GCA_902168415.1 Peromyscus melanophrys
GATAGATAGATAGATAGATAGATAGATAGATAGATAGATAGATAGATTGATAGACAGGCAGATAGATAGATAGATGGATAGATAGATAGATGATAGATAGATAGATAGATAGATAGATAGATAGATAGATAGATGATTGATAGATAGATGATAGATAGATGATAGATAGATAGATAGATGATAGATAGATAGATAGATAGATAGATAGATAGATAGATGCATGCAGTAACAGTGAAAAATAGGCCATAAACTTGAAGAGCAGGGTGGAGTATGTAGAAGAGTTGAGAGGGAGGAAAGCGAAGGGATAAATGTTGTAATTAAATTATGATCTCAAAAATAAACAAAACAATAAGAAAATGTTGGTGAATGAAAGACATTAATAAGGCAGCAATTTTTAAATTCTTAATATATTTTACTCACATTCCAATCTGGCTACAAATATCTTTTCTTACATATGAATGTTATTCCAAAATAATTTCTATGTATTAAAAAAAATTGAGTCTTAATTTATAATTCGTCATCCAGTTACTAAATTGAGGACATGCTTAGAACTCAGTGGCTAGAACATTTACATCAGAACAATCCCATGCTGTTCTACAGTTCTAAAATCTGGTAAAAGAATCTCTCTAGTTTTTAAATTGTCTTTTCTTTTCCATAACATGTGACTTTCAATTAATGTTTGAACAGGTTCAATAAAAAGAAGCTTGCAAGCAAGTTGGGAAAATGTCTCAGCAGTTAGTAGATGGTACAGCTCCTGAAGAAAACCTGTGTTTATTTCTTAGTTTCCTGGTTGTGTGACTCAAACACCTGTAGCATGAATCTTAAAGGTACTTATTAATAAAATCAAAACTGCGGCCAGTTATTACGGAGAATGCCAGAAGATCAGAGAGACAGAACAGGGCACAGCTACCTCACCTCGCCAATTCCTCAACTGATCCTGTTTCCTCAGACTGGATGGCTCTCAGCTGAACTGTGCTGCTTAAAAGCCTAAAAACTTAACCTGCCAAATGCTTCTAGTTCCTGGTCTTCACGCCTTATATACTTTTCTGCTATCTGCCATCACTCCCTGGGATTAAAGGCTCACTTCTTGGGATTAAAGGCGTGAGTCATTGTGCCTGGCTGTTTCCAATGTGGCCTTGAACTCACAGAGATCCATGCCTCCAGAAGGCTAGGATTAAAGGTGTGAGTGCCACCATTTTCTAGCCTCTGTATCTAGTGGCTGTTCTGTTCTCTGACTCCAGATAAGTTTATTAGGGTGTACAATATTTCAGGGAACACAAATACCACCACAAACACCTATGTCTAAATCTAGAGGATCTGATGTCCTCTCCTGGATTATATGGGCACCTGTACTCACATGTGCACATAACCTCACACAGCCACCGCCACATATACATAATGAAAACTAGAAACTAAATCTAAAAACAAAATTAAATTTGAAAAGATAGAAAAATTCTGTTGAAATACAGGAAACTCATGATCTTCCTGTCTTCACCCCCTTCAACAAATTCTACCAGCCTGTGCCACCACATCCACACTCAAGCACCAGTCTGAGCTCCAGGAGTCCAGTCGAAGAAAGGGAAGAGGGATTCTATGAGCAAGGGGCATCAAGATTATGATAGGGAAACCTACAGAGACAATCGAACCAAGCCAGTGGAAACTCATATAAACTTTAGACCAACAGTGGTGGAGCCTCTATGGAACTGGAAAAGGTCCTTTACATAACTTGATCTTCATAAGGGGCCTCCGGAAGTAGGATCAGAATCCATCTCTGATGCATGAGTTGGCTTTTTGGAGCGCATTACCTATGGTGGGACACCTTGCACAGCCTTGATGCAGGGGAAGGGGCTTGGACCTGCCTCAACTGAATGTAACAGGTTTTACTGACTTGCCATAAGAGGCCTTATCTTTTCAGAGGAGGGAATGGATAGTGGGTTGTTGGGGGAGGGAAGAGAGGGAGACCTGTGGTTGGTATGGAAAATGAATAAGAAAATTTCTTAATAAATAAAAACAATCTTAGGGCTGGAGAGATGGCTCAGAGGTTAAAAGCACTGGCTGCTCTTCCAGAGGTCCTGAGTTCAATTCCCAGCAACCACATGGTGGCTCACAACCATCTGTAGTGAGATCTGGTACCCTCTCCTGGCCTGCAGTCATACATGCTGTATACATAATAAATAAATAAATCTTTAAAAAAATCTTAAAAATAAAAACAGGAAACTGAAGAAAATATTCTGAACAATTTTTTTTCAATTTATTCATTTATAGAATGATCTGGAATTTTATTTTAACCCTAATCTTGCTTAAGAATTTATCAGTTTTTAAGAAAACTTGTTATGAATGAATTTCATTTAAAACTAATGCAAGCTAGAAAGAACGTTATACTCATTTCATTATGATTTTTCTAAGTGTATTAAAACCTATCTATCCTAAGTAAAAAGTCTTACAAAGAAATGCCCATACAGTTGAATGTAAAAACCATGCTTAGTTATGGAATCTTCCCTACATGTAAATACACTGTAAAATTGTATTTGGATCTTTATAATGTATACCCATCATTAGAAAACTGCTTTTGAGGTTGAGCAAGGTATAAAGAGCAAGCCATAAAGAACAATCCATCAGCAACCCTCCTCTGTGGTCTCTGCATCAGCTCCTGCCTCCAGGTTCCTGCCCTGCTAGAGTTCCTATCTGGACTTCCTTTGATATTGAACTGTGATGTGGAAGCATAAGTTGAATAAACCCTTTCTCCACCCCTCCCAAAATAGAAAACTGCTTCTAAATTTATTTACAATAATGAGTTATAATTAAAAGCTCTTGAAACAATTATTGCAAGAGCACGATAATAATAACATTTGATGTTTATTATTTTATTTGTGTTATAAATTTTTGTGTGCAAATAAACCTTGCTCTTAACATGTTTTCAGTATCTAATCACCATAATGAGTTCTGGCCAAAGAATCCTTCTGTCTAAGATTTCCTCTGTTAAATTCTCTTGCTTTCTCTTGAATTAAACAATTATACTTGTTTAAGCCATTTCCTTCAAATTTTCTACTCTTGTTCATCAAATTAAAAGAAATGTGCACATACTTACACACTCCTTTTTAAACTACTTGTTAAACATCCTTTTCCCATTATTTGTATGTATGTGCAGATGTGGTCTGCTCTTGCTTTCTTAGAGTACAGTGTAGCTTGCCCTGTCCTCCCTCCTCCCACTCTCCAGCCTTCCCCCCAAATCTACCCCCCATTCCCACCTCCTCCAAGGCAAGGTCTCCCCTTGGGAGTCAGCCCAGCCTGGTAGATTCAGTTAAGGCAGGTCCAGTCCCCTCCTCCATACACCAAGGCTGAGCAAAGTGTCTCAGCATAGGCCCTAGGTTCCAAAATGCCAGCTCATGCACCAAGGACAGGTCCTGGTCCCATTGCCTGGGGGCCTCCTAAACAGTTCAAGCTAATCAACTGTCTCACTTATGCACAGGGCCTGGTCCAGTTCCATGGAGGCTCCTCAGCTATTGGTTCACATTTCATGTGTTTCCACAAGTTTGGCTATTTGTCCCTGTGTTTTTCCAATCATGGTCTCAATATCTCTTGCTCATATAATCCCTCCTCTTTCTCGCCAATTGAACTCATGGAGCTCCACCTGGGGGTTGGCCGTGGATCTCTGCATCTGCTTTCATCAGTCACTGGATAAGAGTTCTATCATGACAGTTAGGGTGTTCGGGCCATCAGAGCACCAGAGTAGGTCAGCTCAGGCACTCTCTTGACCAATGCCAGTAGTCTATAGTGGAGGTATCTTTGTGGATTTCTGGGGACATCTCTAGCACAATGCTTCTTCCTATTCCCATGGGGTCTTCATTCATCATGGTATCTCCCTCCCCATTCTCCCGCTCTGCTCCTGATCCAGCTAGGACTTCCCACTAACCGGAAGCTCTCTTTCCCCTAACTCTTGCCCTCTATTACCCCACCCCACCCCCAGTTGGCTCACGTGGATCTCATCCATTTCTCTGTCATTGGGCAATCCCTGTGTCTTTCTTAGGGTCCTCTTTACTAGGTAGCCTCCCTAGAGTTGTGAGTTGCAGTCTGGTTATCCTTTGCTTTACATCTAGTATCCACTTATGAGTGAGTACATACCATGATTGTCTTTCTGAGTCTGGGTTACCACACTCAGGATGATATTTTCTAGTTCCATCCATTTGCCAGCAAACCTCATGATGTCATTGTTTTTATCTGCTGAGTAGTACTCCATTGTGTATATGTACCACATTTTATTTATTCATTCTTCAGTTGAAGGGCATCTAGGTTGTTTCCAGGTTCTGGCTATTACAAATATTGCTGCTATGAACATAGCTGAGCATGTATCCTTATGGTATGATTGAGTATTCCTTGGGTATATGCCCAAGATTGGTATAGCTGGGTCTTGAGGGAGATTGATTCCCAATTTTCTAAGAAAGCACCATATTTATTTCCAAAGTGGCTGTACAAGTTTGCATTCCTACCCACAGTGAAGGAGTGTTCCCCGTGCTCCACATACTCTCCTACATAAGCTGTCTTCTTAGTATTTTTTATCTTAACCATTCTGACTGGTGTAAGATGGTATCTCAGAGTGGTTTTGATTTGCATTTCCTTGATGATTAAGGATGTTGAGCAATTCCTTAAATGTCTTTCAGCCATTTGGGCTTCTTCTGTTGAGAATTCTCTGTTTAGCTCTATAGCCCATTTTTTAAATTGGACCGTTGGGTATTTTGATGTCTAATTTGTTGAGTTCTTTATATGTTCTCGATATCAGCCCTCTGTCAAATGTGGGGTTGGTGAAGATCTTTTCCCATTCTGTAGGCTGTTGCTTTGCCTTGTTGACCGTATCCTTCGCACTACAAAAGCTTCTCAGTTTCAAGAGGTCCCATTTATTAATTGTTTCTCCCAGTGTCTGTGCTACTGGTGTTATATTTAGGAAGTGATCTCCGGTGCCAATGGATTCAAGACTACTTCCTACTTTCTCTTCTATTAGGTTCAAGGAAACTGGATTTATATTGAGGTCTTTGATCCACTTGGACTTAAGTTTTGTGCACGGTGACAGATATGGATCTATTTGCAGCCTTCTACACGTTGATATCCAGTTATGCCAGCACCGTTTGTTGAAGATGCTTTCTTTTTTCCATTGTACACTTTTGGCTTCTTTGTCGAAAAGCATATGTTCATAGGTGTGTGGATTAATGTCAGGGTCTTCAGTTCAGTTCCATTGGTCCTCATGTCGTTTTTTATGCCAGTACCAAACTGTTTTTATTACTGTAGCTCTATAGTAGAGTTTGAAGTCAGGGATCGTGATGCCTCCAGAGGTTGTTTGATTGTACAGGATTCTTTTGGCTATCCTGGGATTTTTGTTTTTCCATATGAAGTTGAGTATTGTTCTTTCCACGTCTGTGAAGAATTGTATTGGGATTTTGATGGGGATTGCATGGAATATGCAGATTGCTTTGGAAAGACTGCCGTTTTTTACTATGTTAGTCCTGCCTATCCATGAGCATGGGAGAGCTTTCCATTTTCTGACATCTTTTTCAATTTCTTTCTTCAAGGACTTAAAGTTCTTGTCATACAGATCCTTTTCTTGTTCAGTTAGTGTTACCCCAAGGTATGTCATATCATTTGTGGCTATTGCAAAGGGTGATGTATCTCTGATTTCTTTCTCAACCCATTTGTCATTTGTATATAGGAGGGCTACTGATTTTTTTGAGTTGATCTTGTATCCTGCTATATTGCTGAAGGTGTTTATTAGCCTGTATGAGTTCCTTGGTCGAATTTTTGGGGTCACTTATACATACTATCATGTCATCTGCAAATAGGGAAAGCTTGACTTCTTCCTTTCCCATTTGTATCCCCTTAATCTCCTTATATTGTCTTATTGCTCTGGCTAGAACTTCAAGTACTATATTGAATAACTATGGGGAGAGTGGACAGCCTTGCCTTGTTCCTGATTTTAGTGGAATCGCTTTGAGTTTCTCTCCATTTAATTTGATGTTGGCTTTTGGCTTGCTGTAAATTGCCTTTATTATATTTAGGTTTGTTCCCTGTATTCCTGATCTCTCCAAGACCTTTATCATGAAGGGGTGGTGGATTTTGTCAAAGGCCTTTTCAGCATCTAGTGAGATGATCATGTGTTTTTTTTTTCTTTCAGTTTGTTTATATGGTGTATTACATTGACCCACCATCCATTCCCTCCTCTGAAAAGATAAGGCCTCTTATGATGAGTCAGCAAAGCCTGTTGCATTCAGTTGAGGAAGGTCCAAGCCCCTCCCCCTGCATCAAGGCTGTGCAAGGTGTTCCACCATAAGTAGTGGGCTCCAAAATGCCAGGTCATGCAGTAGAGATGGATTCTGATCCTACTTCCAGGGTCCCCTTAAGTGCTGTTATAAATATACCTTTAGAATAAAATTCTGGGTTGGTGGATAAAGATCTGGGCCCACACGAGTCTATCATGTGTTTCTCTTTGTTTTCTCTCCCCTCTTTATTTCTAACTGAGTCTCTTATCCCTCATTCCTCAAAAGTTCCTGGGATAAATAAATGTGGAGGCTGGTCCACCACAATTTCCAAATGTTAAATATAAAGTCTCAGTGGCTTTTGTACATTTTACCAATGTATTTGGGGTTAGATACATGCATCAGTGGCTGGCTACTTGCCTGCCAACCTGCCTTTCTTGCTTTCTCCCTTGACTGTATAGACTTACACATAGACTTACACATTTTTTTTGTTGTTGTTGTTTGATTCATGTTATTGTTAAGTTTGTTGAACTGGTGTCTGATGTCTACCAGACTGTCTTTCCAGTGGCAGTTCTCCTTATTTGCTTCCCAAGCATCTTAAGACAGTCTTAAGTTTGCATTTTGTGGATTGTACAGGTCCTTTTTATATGATCAAGCTTTGTAATTTCAAGATAACCTGAAGCATTGTGAATCAATGAAGCAATTCTCAGTATAGCATACATCCTTGAGAGACTGTTCTCCTTATGATGCATATACCAGGACCATCAAAGTTGTAAGGATCTATGTGAATAACAGATAGGTGTCTCTGGATTTGAACCTCATGCTGGCTTTCAATTTTACTTATTCTCAGTTCATATGTTCTGCTTCTGCCCATCTGGCAAGGATGGGACTGTCAGCCCCTGTGCATTGCCTAGCCTGAGCCAGTTTCCTGCCACTTTCAACTTTTGGTTCAGCAATGTCAAGCCCTTCTGGTTTCTACAACTGCTCTCTGAGCCATGCTTCACTTGGTGTTACATCAGGGCAAAGTCTGACTCTTCAACGTATATGTTCCCTGATCAAAGACACTCTGGATAGCTTTTAAGAATAGATTCTATCAAGATTTTGCCTTCTGTCTTCCATGTTTTATAAAGCGACAAAATGGGATTACTCTTTCACTTTCACTAACAGATCTGCCAGAGACTATGTCACCAAAACCTGGAACTGGATGTGAAGCTTGACAGGGCTGAGGGCTTCTCTGAAGGACAGGGACATCCATCTTTCATTTGGTTTATCTTTTAGAAGCATTTCTATGTGGGTTTATTTCACTACCACATAACGCAGTAGCGGAGGCTATGTTCAGCTCTCTTCTCTGTGTTTCACGTTTTTTGTTTGTTTGGTTTGGGATTTTGTTGTGGTTGTTGTTTTGTTTTGTTTTGTTTTCGAGACAGGGTTTCTCTGTGTAGCTTTGGCGTCTTTCCTGGAACTCACTCCATAGCCCAGGCTGGCCTCGAACTCACAGAGATCCGCCTGCCTCTGCCTCCAGAGTGTTGGGATTAAAGGCGTGCGCCACCACCGCCCCGCTATAATTTTTACTTTTATTTATGAAACACAGAAGTAGTTCTCTCTATTTCTTTCTTTATGGTAGACTCCTCCCCCACTCATTTTGATTCATTCTTTCTACAGCTTGTTCAGAGGTAGCCTGCAGTTCAGCAGATTACCTGATCACAATTCAGCTTGCCTTTGCCTTCATATTTAGGGGCTTTAAAATCTTTTAAGAATCAATGCTTTGTCTGTTTTCTGAGTTTCATATGTATCTTTATGTACCAATACATTAAACATTCATAGCTGTAATTTCTTTGGAATTTATCTTTAAATGCAGTCAGACTATTTGTCAAATGACAATTTTGAACTCACAGTGTGATTCAGTGCAGGGTCTATCACTCTCCAACGAGTTAAGCTAGTCATGTTAAGCTGAACTTCCATTTACACCAGTTTGCATTTTTTGTCCTATGCCTTGAATTAATAATACTGAATTACTTTATTAAGATAGGTTTAAAACACATATTCATTTATGATGACACCTTCATATTATGAGGCTATCACACTCAGAAAAGTATGTTTAGTAATCTTCAGTTAATAATTTTCATTTATAATTTAGAAATGACATAGCCAGTTCTGGGATACAAAATACGACTTGTTCTGTTTTTTGAATAAGTTTACATTAAAATTATGCATTAATTTATTATTTAATGATGAATAGTGATATTCGGGAAAAGTAACCATTTTGTCTGTTAAAGTCTGTTTTTAGGACTGTTTTTATAAAGTCTGTTTTTCTGAGTTTTAGAATTGTTTTTATAAGTTTTAAATTATCTTCCCCTTTTCAGTGGTGGACTTTCATGAAAAATGACTTGTAATAATCCTACACCAATGTTTTCTCCATTTAGTTAGTAATTTTATACAGTTTATTTATGCATAATTTCTGTAATTCAGTACTATTTTTTATTGATTATTTTCTGACTTTCATACCAGTACAACAGCATTAATCATTTTATTTATTTATGTTTTGCTAAAAATATCAGCCCAGTTTTCTTTTTTTTTTTGTATTTGCTTTGTCATTGTATTTGTATATGTGTCTGGGTTTGTGTATTTATCTTTGTGTGTGTGTGTTTGTGTGTTGAGACAGATTTTTATGTAGCACAAACCAGACACAAAATCACTATATTGCCCTGACAAAGATCTTGATTCCTGACCCCCTCTGTTCTTTTCCTTCTTAAGTAGCAGGTTTACAGGAAAGTGCTGTCATACCCAGCACTTACATGATTCTAATTTTAATCAGAAAAAGGTCCTGGTTTTCTCTAGTGCATTATTTGTCTTTCTTGTTGAGAGCTCCATCATTTTTCTTATTAACGAACTGTGATCTAGTTGTTCATTTGCAAAGCAATAATTAGAAATAGATATCCATCATCAAATGCATTGTGATATTAGTGATAATCATAGGTTTTATTCTAGATATCATGATACTGTAGGCAGATTTTTCTGTCTCACTTGCCAGCTCCTAAATAACTACTATGACAACTTCTTATTAATTATGAAAACTCGCTGGGCCATGGTGGCACACGCCTTTAATTGCAGCACTCAGGAGGCAGAGGTAGGCAGATTTCTGTGAGTTCAAGGCCAGCCTGGACTACAGAGTTCCAGGAAAGGTGCCTAAGCTATGTAGAGAAACCCTGTCTTGAAAAACAAAAACAAAAACAAAAAACCAAAACAAACAAACAAACAAAAAACTCAGAGAGTGTAGTGACAGATGAATTTTTGCTGGGCAGTGGTGGTACACGCCTTTGATCCCAGCACTGGGAGGCTGGATCTCTATGAGTTTGAGGCCAGCCTGGTCTACCAAGTGAGATCCAGGACAGGCACCAAAAACTACACAGAGAAACCCTGTCTCAAACAACAACAACAACAACAAAAATAATAATTATGAAAACTCAATGATACTTAGACTTGTTTCTCACTAGCTCTTATAACAAATTAACCAATTTCTACTACGTTACTTTCTGCTTCATGGCTTTGTTACCTTTATTCTGTACAGCCCATGCTGCTTTCCTGCTTACTCCATGCCGATCAGGCTGGTGACTCCACCTTCTTCTTCCCAGCGTCCTCTCTTCCCTGAAAAATCCTGCCTAGCTAATGACTGTTTAGGTCTTTATTAAACTAATCACAGTGACATATCTTGACACAGTGTAAAGAAATATTCTGCAACATGATATGCTAAATGTTTTCTTAATTTCCTAAGCTTGAAACAGCCTCACACTATTAAAATTGTCACATTTGGTCAGGCGTAAGAAGTTTATAAATTTTACTGGTAGACATTGTTTATCAACACTATAATTTTGATCTTTCATTAAGACTAATAAATATCTGTTGTGTGTATATGTTTTCAAATATTTGTGCCAAAGTTATGTGTAATTATGGAAAGGTGTTTTTCTTTCATACTCTCTGGAAACATTTCAACAAATCTTTAATTTTCATCTTCAAAATTTTAACAGAATCATTTGTGCTAAATGAAATAATTTGTGTCGGTTCTGTGAGCTTTGTGTTTAAAGTATTTTATTACCAAGAAACCAGAAACCCAGACTTACACAATATCATAATATAATCATTTTTATGGCTTCTAATTTTGATTTATTTTGGATTTACTATGTCAATTGTCGATGCATTTTTCCCCTTTCAGGAAATAAAATGTGTCTTGATAGTTGTTAGTGTATTTCCTCTCTGTTATCTCAAGGAAGCTGCTTTGAGACTTATCTATATTTTACAATTGAAAATTACTCTTTTTAGATATTTTTCTTGATTTCATATGGGTTTACTTTTCTCGTCACTCATTTTGTATTAGATTCATACAGCATGCACACTTCCGTGAACTGTATCACATATGTTTATCAGCATAAGCATTTCTTTGTGAACTGTCATAGCTCCATCCTTTAAACTGTGGTATCAGAAAGGTTTTCTAGGAAAAAATAGAATGTATTCTACATAATTTATCATAGAAAAAATATTAAATCCTAAATATTTTCCCTTAGGTTTGGAGAGAGGAAAGGAAAGGGGGAATGTTATAATTATATTAAAATCTCAAAAAGTATTTTAAATCATTTCAATCATTTAGTGTTTTGTATCTGTATAATTTTTATTAACAGCTTATTACAATGTAAATATGAATCAACTGTCTTACAGAGGTCTATGTGCTCATATCATTACATACTATCTTTCAGACAGACAGGGGATATATACTACTCTTGTGGGTGATCTTATTTGGTCTATCCTAGGCACACTCTTTCAGTTTTTAAGTGGGCACAATGCCACCATAACACATGGGTTCCTGAGGGAGAACATGAAGCAAATCTGGCAATTATTTGTTAGATAAATATGCAATGCTGGCAAAGTCTGAGAAGAACAAATTCTTTACATCCAACTTAGATAGTATGGGTGTTCTTCATTACTATTTGATCTTTGGAAACCAAAGCTTGCCTGTAACTCACCATAAGTCTTGTCTCACTGTCCATCATCATTATCGGTTTCTATGGCTTCCATTGAGTTTAGTGATTTACATAGTGCCAATTGATGCACCATATTTTAATACATAATGGGAAGGGAACTTGTGAATGTGTTGCTAATGAATATGTACATGCATAAAATATAGATTTTATGCATTTCAAATGTATACCAGAATACTACTTAGGTTTTCTTGTTTCCACCTTGATTGATATGCTGCTCCCATGGTAAAATATATGGTTTAATGCAGTGCTACAAAACTTCACTTAATATTTTATAAGACTTCACTTTGTGGTCCAAAAGTTTTCACTAAGTTAAACTACATGATAAAGTCAGGTAGTTTAATGAAATTATCCTTTAACATCTTGATATTTAAAATTTACTAATATATATTCAAAGCCTTAAATATCTGTGGTACTTCTAGGTACTTAGGAAAGAAAATTATAAACATTTTTAAAACTTCATTAAATTTTATGGTTTTCACTCATTTTTCTTCACAGGAGTTTATAGGCATTCATTCTTGGAGATAAGTATAAGACGTACTTTAACTGGGAAATAAAATCGTTTTCATATCATTAATACAGGAGAGGAGTCACTCACAATTTTTGTGGACAAGCGGAAGCTGAGCAAAAGATCTGAAGGAAGTGATACAAGCACCAATAGTTCGTCTGTCACCCTGGAGACCCTACATCAGTTGGCTGCTTCCTATTTCATTGACAGGGACAGCACTCTTCGCAGACTCCACCATATCCAAATTGCATCCACTGCCATCAAGGTAAGCATGAAATAACACTTGCATTGCCCCTTTCCTTTGTTTATCCCATTTCCATGATATCTCTGGCTATTTCTTGGACCAGTGATTTAAATGATTGCTATAAAAATGTGTTTTATTTTTCAATTGCTTTTAATTATAACATATAATTGTATGCAGATTGATGCAGTATTTTCAATTGATAAGTAGGTCAGAGTTTTTTTTCTTTTTTAATGAGGAAATATGATTAAAATTTATTTAATTTTGAAATTCAGTCTTGTTCAGAGACACTTCTTGGGATGGTGTATGTAAGATTAACCTTAAAAATCATATAGATTATATTTGCAATTGTTCCTCATACTATGCTTTTAAAATATAGCAAGGTGTTCTAATATGATGAAAGTGAGTTAGAGCAAAAATAAAATCATGAAGAGTTCTTGTCTAAGATATTTAAAAGTAGAGTTAGAATACACAAGTATTTGGAATAGGTTTCTGAAAGACAAAAATTTATACCCTATTGTAGAATTAGTAGAACAATGCTATCTGCTCACCAAAGTCATTTGACTTTGTACTTAGTAAGTTTGACTATCAAAAATTATCAAATGAAAAGTGATGTGGGTAAACAATCAAAAGATATAAGAAATCAAGAAAGGAGAAATAGAGAATGAGGTTATGAGGAGTGGGTTTTTGTGATTATACCCTTTTAGTGGCATTTCTATAGAATATTAAGCTAATCATATTATTGTGTGTGGCCAAGGGCAAGAGTATTAATAACTGAACAAGAGCCAGGTGGTGGTGGCGCACGCTTTTAATCCCAGCATTTGGGAGGCAGAGCTAGATGGATCTCTGTGAGTTCGAGGCCAGCCTGGTCTACAGAGGGAGATCCAGGACAGGCACCAAAACTACACAGAGAAACCCTGTCTCGAAAAACAAAAGCAAAAAAACACAAAACACACACACAAAAAAACCTGAACAAGAATGGGCACAGTAGGTTCTTGGAAGAATGTTGTAATAACAAAATGAATACAAAGAATATTTTTGTCATCTCATATCTCACATGTTATACTTAATACAAGAAGCAAATATTAAGTATAAAAATCATAGTTCTATGAAATGAAAATGAATGTATGCATGCCTTTCTGACTGTAAGTTGAAAGGTGATCACTGTGATATTTGGGGAAATGTGAGCATGCACACTGGCACACACATACACACACACACACACACACACACACACACACACACACTAAAGATAATCTTGGAAAATATTGAAATATCTTTAGCAGAAGGATCATCAAAAATATGGAATGTTCTGACATATGTATGTTTAGTGTCTCTAGTATAAGGATTAGGTAATTTTTTTCTGTAGATGTAAATTATAAAATGGAATTTTACATAATTTATACATTATTATTTATAATTCAGAAGTCAGCCTCTAACTGTGGAGCTTATATTGAGGAACTGAGTATATAAGCAATATTTAGGCTGTATAGATTAACACATAACCAGTACAATTTCAGATATCTTTGATAATGTGGAAAAGCTTTAAGGTAGGATATTGTTAAATATTTACTTGACAATACTGAAGAGAAATACACTTTACCAGAAATCAATTTTTGTCGCGGCCTACTCGTCCAGCAAGCAAGACACGACACCGAGCTCTTCTTCTTGCAGTTTACTCAGGCCTTTAATCAATCTTCTGACTTCTAAAAGTTCCCCCTGACTTCTAAAAGTTCCCCCGGGCAAAGCCTCTCCTGGCCTTATATAGGCTCTGGGCAGCCAACCCCAGATTGCCACGTGGGCATTGCCCAATAAGCTCAAGCATGCCTAAGCAAGCCACAACCTCCGCTATAATTGTTTACCACGGGGAGCGCTCGCCGTCGGGATGGCGGAAGGCGGTAACCAGCGCCACCTGTAAGGCGTGGCTGCACGCAGCTCCCTACAAATTTTAATAATGAAAACAATATGTTAAGCTATAATTGCCAATAGAAAAAGCATGGATGTATGTATATTATATAGTTATTGACTTTTTATTCATTAAAAGTAGAAATATACAGCTGAATTTTTAATACCCATAAGTAAAAAATATTCACCCACACCTCATAACTAAAAATAATGACTATTTCCCCATAGACTTTTTCTCTTAAAAGAATAGACAGCATATGTTTTAAATAGCATGTAGCTGCATATTAAAAGTATTTTAGACTTTGCCTACACAAGTATTGTTGGAAAGATAAGTCTTCACATAGTTCATAGTCTGGCTGTGTAGTAGAAATGAAGCCCAGAGAGAAGAGGCTCTGATGAGGAATGAGGAATCCAGGAACTGCTCTGAAAGAGAGGAAGAAGTAACTTTGTGTTTGGAAGCTGACGCTCTTACCTTGATTGGGTGGGCATCTGACATTTCCCTTCTTCCACAAACCATGAGAGCTCATAAAGTTCAAAGTGTCTGCCCAGAGGCTGAAGATTGGCAGAAGTTAAGCCTTAGATAATGGAGAAGAAACAAAGTATGATGAGGATGATGAATGAAGAGGTTATGAATGAAAACATTTCTAATCTATCATTAAACTATAAAAAATCTGGAAATAATTCATGTGCCAGATCACAATAGCATGTCTATGAGCTCAGACAGAGAAAATTATTAATTATGCAGGAGTGAGGGGCAATAAGGACTGAGGAAGAGGCTTTCTGGACTTAACTCTGTCCTCAGTGCTATTGATTTTTAGAGGACGATGTAATTTGAAGTGAATAGTAATGTCTGAAGCAGGGTGAGTTGCATTCTGGGATACTCTGAAGGTTTATGCCACTGTGTTGTGCTCAAGCTGCAATGAAGCTCAAAGGTGTTCATGTGTGCCCAGGAAGACAGATATTTAAAGTACAAGTACTCTAAAATGGGTCCCTAAGTGGGTTAAAATATATATCCCACTTGCTTGTGTATGATAGTACATATAACAATGTATAAATGACAGAGTAAACATGGTAAATATGGACAAACGAGGTGGTGAGACATATTCAAGAATATCCAAACATAAATAAAATTGACATGAAACTACTTTAAGGAAGCCACTTCAAGACATATCCAGTCCCTAGGCACACACACACACACACACACACACACACACACACACACACACACACATGTTAAAAAAACTATGAGGGAGCACAAATAATAAAATCAATGTATTGAAGTAAATAATTGAATACAGAGAGTTGTTATATTGTATAGAAACTAAATTTAATCCCTTCACTAAATCCCTAGAGTTTCCACTCATTGCCTTCATATATAATTTTATATTATATTTTATCATATTATATTATATAAGCTGGTATTAGAATAACAAAATGCACAGTTTCTTTGTTTGGTTATATTCTGTGTGTTCAAAGTGCCATGTGTTAGGCATTTTATTTCTTGAATAAATGTTGAATGTGTTTGCCTTTCAATTCACAGAATTTAAAAAGCAAAGTACTATTAAAAAATAACTCAAATGAGATTACCAGACGTCAACAAAAATGGTACTAAAACTGCACAATCATGCCATTTTTATCCATGTGAATTCTTGAAAAATACATAGAGTTGATCAATTAGTGCTAACTATAAGCTGCATTCTAGAAAATGAAATACAGCAATTTGTTGTACTTATCTCCTGTAATTATGAAAGTAAATGTGAGTAGTAGCTCATTAATGCAACTCTAAATTTCCAGAGGCCCAGATTGCTGTCTAGCTCAATAATATTTCATATAAGTGTGGTTAATACATTGATCTAAACTTGTATTTCTCAAAAAAATCATTCATTGTAATGTCAAACAAATGTCGATAATTGGCTATTACTTTTTAAAACCTCAACTCAACTGAATTAACTGACACACAATTTTATTAATATGACTGTTATTTGGAAATACCCTGATAAAAATCAAAGTTTTTTTTTTTTTTTTGGTTTTTCGAGACAGGGTTTCTCTGTGTAGCTTTGCATCTTTCCTGGAGCTCACTTGGTAGCCCAGGCTGGCCTCGAACTCACAGAGATCCACCTGGCTCTGCCTCCCGAGTTCCGGGATTAAAGGCGTGCGCCACCAACGCCCAGCAAGATCAAAGTTTTAACAGGGACATTAATGAGAAAATAAAATTAAAGTTTATCTGGGGAGGGAATTTAACCGAAAACCTAATTTTGATTATGCACATGATTTGTGAAAAATGTTTTCTCTACATTAAGTTTTAAAATTATTCAATGAGTAAAATTGAATTATTTGATAGAATTTAATTAATGGTGCTAGAATAACATAATTGTTATTTTCTTGAAATTTTGATGTATATTTCTCTTCTATGGTTTTATATGTTATTATAGAATAGCAATTACTTTAATAGAGAATAATAAGAGATGGATAAGTTTTTAATTTTCAGTGTTTATAGTTTAAAAAAATCAGAAAAAATACACAGTGTATGCTAAAGTTAACTCGGTTCAAAATTGTTTTTCATGTTTCATATTTAGATTGCGATAGGCAGCGTTGAGAAATTTTGCATATGCCTTAAACTCTTAAATTACACACTGTGAGGACTGATATTCTCTGTCAATTCTATGGGATTTAGAATTATCATTTAAACAAATATGGATCTCCCCTCTGTCTCTGTCTCTGTCTGTCTCTGTCTCTGTCTGTCTGTCTGTCTCTCTCTGTCTCTGTCTGTCTGTCTGTCTCTGTCTCTGTCTCTGTCTCTGTCTCTGTCTCTCTCTCTCTCTGTGTGTGTGTGTGTGTGTGTGTGTGTGTACTTGTGTACTGGATTATCTGAATTAACTTAATTGGGGTGTACTGGATTATCTGAATTAGCTTAATTGGGGAGAAAAGACCAGCTCTCAATGTGACAAGCACCATTCCATAGTCTGGGGTTGGTTATAATTGGAATAAAAAACTAAATACAGGCTGAGGACATGATTTCATTACCCTCTGCTTCTTGACTGAGGATGACATGCTGTCAGCTTTTGCAAGATGCTTTCCCATTGCCTTCTCTGCGAAGACAGACTATCCTATCAAAGTGTGAGCCAAAATGATCCCTCCTTCCTTAAACAGCCTCCGTCAATCTTTTTGTAGCAATGACAAGTACATAATACATATATTAAATTAAGATTTGAATCCACTTATAGAATCAAACATGAAAACCACTCTTAAGAAGCATTGTTTATATGTTGAGCATAAAATTTAGTGATTTTTCTATTAGTTTACTTTCTATAACTAAACAATAAGTTTTAGAGTGCTAAAATAAAGCAAGACTTATAATCCAAGCAATTCAAGATGTTGAAACAGGATTATAAATTCAAAGTCTGGTTGTATTATTGGGTATGTACAAATTAATAAGAATTAATCAATATTCAAGTAAAGATAAGTTGTAAAAAACTTTGGATATAGTTCAGTGTTCATGTGCTTAAAATGAAAGTCTGCTACAACTTGTGAAATTTTTATACATTCCATCTACTCGGCATGTCCATCTAGGTATCAACTCAGCTCACATGCCATACTTTTAAAAAATTATTTATTTTATTGTTTGAGATTATAATATTATTATATCATTTTCTCCTAAACATTTCCTCACTTTCAAACTTCCCATAAACCCCCTTTAACTCTTTTTTCAAATCCAGGCCTTCTCAGTTTGTATAGAGCTCTTTGTAGGTATATTTTCATGGAGTTATTCATTTCCTTTCAAACTTCCAGTGTACAATCTAGTATTAAATGCATTTTTCATGCTGTTCATTGCATCTATATATTCGCTCATCCCTAATGTTAGCAACTTTTGGTACCATCAATAGTTCCCTTAAAAATACCCTTTTTGTTTCATTGTTTTCTATATTCAATTTGTCTTAGAGTATATCTACATGTGAATATCATTGCACAGCATTTTTCAGTTAGTAGTTGGTGGATTTTACTATGAAAAATGACTACCTTGTTCATCCTTGATGTCACGAATGATTGAATTCCCTTGTTTACAGGGTGCAATATTATAATGTTGATTATACAATCTGTATGCCACTCCCCAAAAAAAAAAACACACATGCTGTTGTGGATAACACTATAATGGACACATGTGTGTCTCTCTCTATATATGCATATATTTATATATTTTTTTGTAAATTGACACAGTGCTTCTCTGAGTTTTTTTTTTTGACATATTCCTTGTTTCCATTTTTGGCAACAGAAATGATTAAATTTTTTGTGTGTACATAATGGAGGTATTTTTGTCAGTTTTTAATTTGTGATAATAAAATATCCATCACCACTAACAACTATATATGGGTTTAAAATTTTCCCAATATTTATCATAATTTTCCACTTTGCATGTTAGGTATTTTTTTCTTTTGTTGACATTTATTTATTTTATAACTATTTTCCCTGGTGGCATAAGCAGAACTTATTATCTTCTGTTATTTTTTCAATCAAACGTGTGTGTGTGTGTGTGTGTGTGTGTGTGTGTGTGTCTGTGTCTGTGTGTTAGCTACCAAGAGGTGACTAATTTTGCTTGTTATATCAAATAATGAGAGAAATAGGAAAAGTATTAGGCATTTCCCTTCTTTGTGATGTTTACACTATGTTTATATCATTCTTTTGTCCAGGTCTTTTCTAATTCAAGTCATTTTCTTCCTCCAATGGAGAAGTACACTCAATGAGGCTGTCAAGCTTCAGTTGCTTAGAGCTTCCACACACCACAATACCTCTGTTCTCATTCAGAGCAAAGACTATACTCATGCTTTGTATACTGCAGCGTGCAACCTCTATAGTGTGTACCAGCTGAGCCAGGGATACACAGTAATACCTCGACCAAACACAACAACAAAAATTACAGACATGGGGTAGATAGAGCATGCTGGTGACACAGTCTACTTGAATATTGAAAAGAAGGTTTTAGATAAAGTGATGAGAATAGATATTTTCAAAAGAATATTGTAGTCAATTAGACTAGAATAAATAACATTTCTGACATTAATGTCATTATTAGAGCTTCAGCACAAATTAAGAAACAAGAAAACAGAGAAACCCAAAACTGTCACAGATTTTAACAACTTTCCCTTAGTGACAGAAAATAAAGCTGTGATCAGCAATTAAATGTTAGATTTACGTGAGTGTCACACAAGCCATTCATACATTAATTAGCACTGGAAAGATACATGGGAAGTCATAAAATATTAAAAATAAAATAACAACCTTCTAAAGCATCCACAGGTGAAAGAAAAACTAAAACTTAATAGTGCTGAAGAGATGGCTCAGTGGAAGGAGTGGTTGCCCATATTGTGAGGATCTGAGTTCAGACCCTGATAACCCACATAAACTCAGAAGCAGTAGAAGCATCCATATTCCTAGTGAATCTCAAACAAGAAGAATCCTGGAAGAGCATATGACCGCAAGCCTGGCATCTACACTGGTACACAAGAAGGGACTCAGTCTCTAATAGTGTGAAAGTTCAAAACCCAAACACACAGAATAAGTAGGAGATAGATATATGTTGATATTCATATCCTTTCAAGAGATACATAACTCATGTGTTTCCATTCGTTTGGCTATTTGTCCCTGTACTTTATCCAACCTTGGTCTCAACAATTCTCACTCATATAAACCCTCCTCTTTCTCTCCAGTTGGACTCCCCGAGCTCTACCCAGGGCCTGACCATGGATCTCTGCATCCAGTTCCCTCAGTCATTGGATGGGGTTTCTAGCATGACAATTAGGGTGTTTGGTCATCCTATCACCAGAGTAGGTCAGTTCCGGCTGTTTCTCGACCATTGCCAGCAGTCTATTGTGGGGGCATCTTTATGGATTTCTGTGGGCCTCTCTAGCACTTTGCTTCTTCCTATTCTCATGTGGTCTTCATTTACCATGAACATTCCTTGTTTTCCCTCTCTGTTCTTGATCCAGTTGGGATCTCCCGCTCCCCCAAGCTCTCTTTCCCTCAACCCTCGCCCTTCATTACCCTCACTCACATCCAGACTGTTCATGTAGATCTCATCCATTTCTCCATTATTGAGTGATCCCCGTGTCTTTCTTGGGGTCTTGTTTTCCAGGTAGCCTCCCTGGTGATGTGAGTAGCCATCCAGTCATCCTTGTTCCACAACTAGTATCCTCCTATGAGTGGGTACATACCATGTTTGTCTTTCAGAGTCTGGGTTACCTCACTCAGGATGATTTTTTTCTAGTTCCAGCCATTTGCCTGCAAACCTCATGATGTCATTGTTTCTCTCTGCTGAGTAGTACTCCATTGTGTATATGTACCACATATTTTTTATCCATTCTTCAGTTGAAGGGCAATGGCTGAGGGGCCCCCAACTGGATCAGGCCCTCTGAATGGGTGAGACAGTTGATTGGCTTGATCTGTTTTGGAGGCATCCAGGCAGTGGGACCGGGTCCTGTGCTCAGTGCATGAATTGACTGTTTGAAACCTGGGACTTAGCAGAGATGCTTGGCTCAGCCTGGGAGGAGGGGACTAGACCTGCCTGGACTGAGTCTAACAGGTTGATCTCAGTCCTCGGGGGAGTCTTTGCCCTGGAGGAGGTGGGAATGGGGGGTGGGCCGGGGGGAGGGGGGCGGGCCGGGAGGGGGAGAACAAGGGAATCCATGGCTGATATGTAAAGTTGAATTATATTGTAAAATAAAATAAAATAAATTCAAAAAAAAATGAGAATGAAGTCAACATCACCTACTTCCAATGGCTGAGTAAAAACTAGACTTGGCACTCAAAAAAGAAAAGAGATACATAACAACTTAGGGTAAATTGAAAGACTATCAAATGAAACATATGAAAAATTTCAAATATTTACTTAACTTTACAAGAAACAGTTACAAAACATTAAGGTAAAATTGGCAGAAAACCAAATTTTTATCATAAAATAAAGAAGAAGGCGTGAATGCATAAACAAAAATGTACACAATAAACCCCAAACAAAACAACAAAAATGAAAATGACAGTCAATAAATTATGAAACAAGAAACACTGAGAAAAATTCAACTCATTTAAAATATTTATTATTTTTATAGGACATAAATAAAACTGATGAGCATATAGCAAGAATTACCAGGTCACAAAACAATTAAAAGCTCATTTTCCAGTACTAGCAGTGTATGAGTTAATGATACCATCAGTAACGCCAGTATGTGAGTATTACTAAGCACATATTATGAACAAATTTTATATCTACAGGTTTGAGCATTGTCACCTTCTTTGACAGACAGCTTTCTCAAGCTCATTCAAGAATGTAAAAACCTAAATTACTCCATGTTTATTAGATATACTGACCCTTAGTTAAAGATACATCTTGATGAGAAGACATCTTTTTCAGATGGCTTCAGTATTGAATTCTAAAAAATATTTTAAAATGACAAAATTATACCAATCTTAGAAACTCATACAGAACATTGAGACTGATTATGCCTAAGCCATGTTCTGAAATTAAAAAAAAAAAAAAAAAAACACTCTAAGGTCAGACTAGGTGAAGAAACTACCAATAGAGCTGGGAGAGTGTATATTAGCACATGTGCACTCAAGTTAAGTTGAAGCATCTTAAACCCAGGACTATATCCAATGTTAGAGGCTGATTCTAAGAATTCAGGGAGGAACATGGAAAAATCTACCAATTTCAATTATCATATTAATGATATTAAATTTAGAATTACACAGAAAATAGGTTTAGACATTTGCAGAGGTAAGGAAGCTTTGAACTAAGTCAGAAATGTGTTTCTATAAGAGAAAATAAAAAGCAGGAGAAATGGACCTTCCACACCTGATGAGCAGTATGTGCAAAAGTCTCTAAACAGGTCTTTTCTAATTCCAGAAACAAGACAGGCATGCCTGCTACTGTTGCTGTTATTAAACATTGTTCTTCAGGGTGGAGCTATTTCAGGCATCCCAGATAAAGAACTAAGTCATTAAAAATGATAAAAACAAAATTTTTCTTTATTCATAGTTAATATAAGTGGCTCTGCTGAAAAACCAATGATGTCCTGAAAAACAAAATTGGACTTTTTCAAGCTTACAGGATAATGAGCATTGTAAATCCATTTCTACAGAATGTGAAAGAATTAATCAGTGATAAATATGAAAAAAACAATAAAAACCATTGAAGCATTATTCAAATTCTTCAGTTCGTGGTTTAAATATTACTATTACACTCCTTCAAACATGTATGGAATACATATGTTTATGTCATCATATTTGTATAGATGCTCTGTATATCAGTCCATCTGTCAGGACACATTGTACACACCCGTCTGTCTTAGTCAGTGTTCTATTGCTGTCAAGAGACACCATTACCAGGGCAACTCTTACAAAGGAATTGAGTAAGTCTTCTTTACACTTGCAGAGGTTTAGTCCATTTTCATTATGCAAAGGAGCATGGTGGCACACAGGCAGGCAAGGTTCTAGAGAAGAAGTTGAGAGTTCTACATCTGGATCCAAAGGCAGCATGAAGAGGGAGACACTGAGACTTGGGCTTTTGGGAGTCTCAAAGCCAACCGTTTTTGACATACTCCCTCCAACAAAGCCATGCCTACTCCAACAAGGCCACACCTCTTCTTCCTTCTTAAGTAGTGCATTCCCTGAGACTAAGCATTCACACATATGAGCCTATGAAGGTAATTTATTCACACCACAACACCACCCATAATCTCCCTGCAAGCTACTGTTTTCCCTCATAGTTTTTTTTCTGTTCCGCTGTGTTTCTGACCAGTCTCTCTGACAAGTAATTCTCATTATTGTGATTATTTACTTGTAGCATGAATTAAAAGTTCTTATTAATAAAATCAAACCTCAGCCAGGTATTGGGGTGAACACTGGAAGGTCAGAGAGACAGAATAAGCCACAGCTATCTCACCTCGCTGAATCCTCAGCTGGTCTTGTTTCCTCAGACTGGATGCCCCAAGCCATCATCCAGAATGGGTCTCAGCTGAACTGCGCTAGAAGCCTGAAAGCTTAACCAGCCACATGCTTCTCCAGGCCAAAGGCTTCTCCAGGCCAAAGGCCTCTAGTTTCTGGTCCTCACGCCTTATATACCTTTCTGCTTTCTACCACCACTCCCTGGGATTGAAGGCGTGCTTTCTGGGATTAAAGGCGTGGGTCACCACGCCTGGCTGTTTCCCATGTGGCCTTGAACTCACAGAGATCCAGAGGGATTTCTGTCTCTGGAATGCTAGGATTAAAGGCGTGTGCTACCACTGCCTAACCTCTGTTTCATGTTGTGGCTGTTCTGTCTCTGACCCCAGATAAGTTTATTAAGGTACACAGTATTTTGGGGAACACAATACCACCACATTTACTTAATAAAAACTCTGTTGTTTCTTTGTCTCTTTTTCAATTTGTTTTTGTTTTCAATTTTTAAGGAGTGTTTTTCTTAAAAAATGGATTTGCTTCCTTGTTTATCCTTCCTGTACTGCTTAGATTTAGTAGATGCCTTTGATCCTTTTTGATATATTTTTGGCTAATTTATTCTTTCATCTAATAATGTTTTTCTTTTCCTCTGGAAATATACATATATACGCATATCACAGTTAATATATATCTATTGTATCAGATGTGTAAGTGGATATATTGTTGTCAATCATATGATATATATATATATGTATATACACATATATGATCTGTATATATAATCCACATTCTTCCAGATACTTACAAATGTATATGTACATCATCCTCAAAAATCTCAGTTCTTGTCTTCCATTTTGTTGCATTTTTTCAGTTTCATTATTATTCCTTGAATTGTTTTATGCATTTTATAAATATAAAATATAATTAACATGGAACTTTATTAAAATGTAAGCAATGAAAACTAAGGTGTGGTAAAAAAAAGTGATGCTATTACTATTAAACAAAAATATCACTAATATTTTATTTCCTTTTTCAATCTCTATGTATATAAAAGAATTAGTATGCACATTGTTTTTCAAAATTTCCCTCATATTATAAAATGCAATTAACACAGAACTGTTTCTTTTGTCTCAGTGTTTATGTCTTCACAGTTTTCTGTGTTTCGGGGATGCTGTGACTTACACTTTGGTATTCCTTGTCAGATACCTGGATTGTTGCTGACCAGCAAACCTAAATTTTCTCTTGAAGTATAGATCATTAAATTATTCTTATTGGACATATTCCTGTATAATTCATAGGATCGATTGCGTCATGTGTGTATGCAGATATAATGTATACAATCATAACTCCCCTTCTGTTATTCCTGTCCACTCCACCATTCACTTCTTCTTCCTCTTCCTACAAGTGTCTTCTTTCTTTTCTAAGGTGGCTCTTAGGCAGATTTTACATGATGTTTGAAAGAACACATGTAACCACTGCACCTCCAGTCTGATTTGTTTGCTTGGCATAATAATCTCCTTTAAATTGATGAATTAGAGTGAATTTTTAAACACAGAATTTAAGAGTTAAGAACAATAACATTTTTAGATTTTTAATATATTGTGTCAAACATTTTTTAAGAAAAAAAATTCCAGTAACCACAAAATTAAAAGCAACCATTTGTCCTTTCATACACAGATTAGTTGATGAAACTGTTTCCCTGATGAATTTATCAGGTTTTTGTCCTTATTCCGTCCAGTGTAAAACCAATAAGCTTCAACAGGGAGCCGCATGTTTAAATGCAAAATATCTGTCTAAGTCCTAGGATATCTCCACTTCTTTTTTCATTAAACTTCTCCTGGGACTCATCAGTTATCTCCGTTTACCAGCCCTCTTGTTGATTTCTACACACCATTTGTTTTATTTTATTTATTTATTTTCTCATACAGTACATCCCAACTTCAGCTTCTCCTCTCTCTTCTCCCAATACCACCCCCGACACACCTCATGTTTCCTCCAGTCTCACTGTTCCTCCATTTCCCTTCAGAAAAAGAAAGAAAGGAAGGAAGGAAGGAAGGAAGAAAGAAAGAAAGAAAGAAAGAAAGAAAGAAAGAAAGAAAGAAAG
>CABHPR010155054.1:31045-56031 GCA_902168415.1 Peromyscus melanophrys
AAGAAAGAAAGAAAGAAAGAAAGAAAGAAAGAAAGAAAGAAAGAAAGAAAGAAAGAAAGAAAGAAAGAGAGAGATCTGGGCTCCCAGCAATGTCAACCAAACTCAGGATAACAAAATGCCATAAAACTAGGCACAAACCCTCATATCAAGGCTGAACAAGGCAACCAAGTAGGAGGAAATAGTTCCTATGAGCAGGCAAAAGAGTCAAAGACACCCCCACTCCCATCATGAGGAGCCCAACAACAACCACAAGCTAAAGAACCACAGAATGTATGCAAAGGGCCCAATGCAGACCCATGCAGGCTCCATGGTTACTGCTTCAGTCTCTGTGAGCTCCAATGAGCCTGCTTAGTTGATTCTGTGGGCTGTGTTCTGGTGTTCTCAACCCATCTGGCTCTTACAATCCTACCTATCCCTCTTCCAATTACCCATAGCTCTGCCTAATGTTTGGATGTGGCTCTCAGTCTCAGCTCCCATCAGCTGCTTTAAGAAGCCTGACTCTCTGATGACCAATGTGCTCTGAACTGATCTGAGTATAGTAGAATATAATTAGTAATCATTTCATTGACTTTTTTTTTTCTTGTTGGTCAAGTTTAGTTGTACCCAAGGTCTCTGAAACATCCAGCTTCCTGATCAAGGCCAACCAGGCTGTGTCACAAATGCCATGGGCTCCTTCACATGGATCGGGCCTCAAGTTTGACCAGTCATTGTCCCAGAGCATCCTGCAAGCAAGGAAGGTTGTGGATCATAGATTTGGTGGCTGAGTCAGTGTTCAAGTCCCACTACTAGGAACCTCGATTTGTTCCAGAAGATAGCTGACTCAGGCTCTATATCCTCCATTACTAGTAGTCCTCAATCTCATAGATTCCAGGAAGTTTCCAATACATAAGGTTTCTATATTGCCCCCTAAATGCACACCTATTTCAAACTCTCTTCCTTCTTCCCTCCCTCCCTCCCAAACTTGATCCCTCCTGTTCGCACCTCCACCCACCCCCTAGTCCCCCCACAAAATCTATTTTATTTTCCCCATCCAGGGAGATCCATGAATCACCTTTAGACTTCTCCTCTTTAACTAACTTCTCTGAATCTGTGGATTGTAGTGTAGCTAAAGTTTTCCTGCCTGGCCCACGGTCAGGATAAATCTCTTTCACCTGCCAGCCGCCACCATGACAGACAGCATGTAAAGATGCCGGTAAGCCACAAGCCATGTGGCAAGGTATAGATTTATAGAAATGGATTAATTTAAGATATAAGAACAGTTAGCAAGAAGCCTGCCACGGCCATACAGTTTGTAAGCAATATAAGTCTCTGTGTTTACTTGGTTGGGTCTGAGCGGCTGTGGGACTGGCAGGTGAAAGAGATTTATCCTGACCGTGGGCCAGGCAGGAAAACTTTAGCTACAAAATTATAGTGGTATTCTATTTGTACTAAAATGTGATTTTATTTGTATGTTAATAAATAAAGTTGCCTAGGGGTCAGAGCTATTAGCAAGCCATAGCGAAAGCCAGGGCGGTGGTGGTGCACGCCTTTAATCCCAGCACTTGGCAGGCAAAACTAGGTAGATCTCTGTGTGTTCAAGGATACTGCCGGCATTGGAGACACACGCTCCAATGTGTTTCCGGTGGTCTGTACAGACAGTGACGAGGCAGTCACGTAGTTGGGTTTACGACCAATGAGAAGGTAGAACAGAACTCTTATTTAAAGGTGAACGCACAGGAAGTAGTTCCTTTTTCAGAGAGGTCTCTTGGCGGAAGAGGCTGGCGGCAGGTGGTAAGGCTCCTAGCTCTGACCTCTTGGGCTTTCATCTTTACATTGGCTCTGTGTTTCTTATTTAATAAGACGGTTGGTTACATCTACATTGTAGTGTTATTATCCCTTACTTAATAGCTAATATCAACTTATAAGTAAGTACATATCATGTCATGTTTGTCTTTCTGGAACTGGATTGCCTTGTTCAGGATGATTTTTTTTTTTTTTTTTTTGTGTTTTTTTATCTGCAAACGGCCTTTTTTTTTTTCTAACAGCTGAGTAATACTCCAGTGTGCAAATGTACCACACTTTTTTTTAACCCATTCTTCAGTTGAGACACACCTAGGTTGTTTTCAGTTTCTGGCTATTATGAATAAAACTGCTATGAAATATTTGAACAAATGCTTTTGGCAGGGAGGGGCATCCTTTGGGTATATGTCCAAGAGTGGCATAGCTGGATGTTGAGGTATATCGATTTCCAGTTTTCTCAGAAACGGCCATATAGATTTCCACAGCGGCTGTACAAGTTTGCACTCCCACCAACAAATGGAGAAGTATTGCCCTTGCTCTACATCCTCACCAACATGAGCTGTCATTTGTGCTGTTGATCCTAGAGGTGTAATATGAAATCTCAGAGTGTTTTGATTTGCGTTTCTCTGATGGCTAAGGATGTTGAACATTTCTTTAAGTGTGCCTCAGCCATTTCAGATTCCTCTAATGAGATTTTTCTTTTTAGTTCTGTACCCCATTATTTAATTGGATTGTTTGGTTTGTTGATGTCTAGTTTCTTCTTGGTTCAGTGGTAGAATTCTCACTCTTACTGCACAACTTATGTCCTCCTTCCTTCTCATTTCACTGTGCCCAGCCTTTGCAATCAAATTTTCTGCAATTGGTAGCAATCTAGAATACCTGTTAATCAACTTTCTTAGCTTTTCCTTCTAGATTTTTTTCCCAGAAGTGGTGAAAGTTAAAAGTATAATATGGAGTTTTTTCTCCGTCCATCTCCTCTCCCTAAAACATAAGTGAGCACAGATTTTGTACTTACAGCTTCTGAGACATAAAGCAGTCCTCTGCCTTGCTTCTTTATGCATATGGTCCCACACAACATCGGTATACACTCAGAAAAGTCTGATGGTTTGAGTTCGCTAGGTGGTTTTATATTCACTTTGGAGTTTTAATCTACCATATCATCCCTAAAATAGAAGTTAAGGTTTTGTCTGAGTGTTTCTTTATCTTATTTATGACAGACATATCTCCTGTCTTTGTGTTTGGGATGAAGGCAGTCATGTTTCTCTTGTCTGTAAGAAAGTGTTTATTATTCTCCAAATAGTGCTTTATCTACAGCATCTTTTGTTCTTTATTATTTAAAATCTCCAAGTTTTTTTTATCTCACTCCATTGTCTTGTTATATGACAGAGATACTCTGTTGTGAGTTTTTAAACATGTATTTAGAATTAAAAGTATTTGTTTTTAAGTGGTAGTTTTTCAAATCTACTACATGTTTCTTAGTTTCTTTTCCTTTTGTTGTAAAATAACATGACAAAGATAAATTAGAAGAAAAAGGTTTTATTTGACTCCCAGTTGTAGGTTACAGTCCACTAGTGGGGAGAATCCAAGGCAGGAACTTAAAGGAGTCGAATGAACTACATCCACAGTCAAGAGCACAGAGCAGTGAATTAATGCAGGCATGCTGATACTCAAGCTTTCTGACTAGACTTCAAGATCCCAACTCCAAGGAATAGTGTTGCACACAGTGGGCAGGTCTTCAAATATCAAATAATTCATTACGGTAATAATTTACAGATATTCTAAGAGGCTCTCCTTCCAAATGATTCTAGATTTTTGACAAGTTGACAATTGAAAGAAATTTATACTCTCTAACACAAATATATCCTTTTTTTCTCCCAAACACTGTGTTTCACCCTTCATTTCTACCCAGGTGCTTCAACTTCTTTCAGATACCCAGATATTGTTTTGTTTGCTTTTCGTAGTGCACTATATTTCCAGCATTTATTTATTGGAACTTAAAAAATGTTCAACATAAGCCTTCCCATGCTGATAATACTTTAGAACCAATTAAAATATTTGTAGGAATTGCGGTGAGTGATATCAAAGTATAATCACTATTTTAAGGTATAATTTTGTAGTGTGGTCAGTCGAGGTTTCAAACTGTTCCACCTAAATTAAACTTAAATATCTAGTTCTCAAGCAGAGTCAGTTCAAAAATAAAGATTACACCTTTTCTAATGGATCCACTCAATTGATATTCTGTGGGGGTTGAGCTAAATATTCATAATCCCGTTCTTCAATGACATTTATCAGATGTGCTTTTTTATTATTGCTAAAAGAATTTGGATATTAGAAGAAGTTGAAGAAAATCTAAACAGAATGGTTCTCCTAGACACACTAGCCAAAGAAAAGACAACTTCCTCCTTAATAACACGCAGGGCAACTGAAAAGTTTCTTTGCTTCAGATTTTATAGTGACTTTTTTTAAAATTTTTACAGTGTTACACAAATAATTCTATTTTGTGTGGTAGGAATTAGTTGAAAAGTAATTCAGTTTGTTGAGTGAAATACACTTCGTTGTCATCTGGTTTTAAAGAAATCAGGACTTCATTTTGGATTTTTTGTTACAATAGAGTTATTTGCATTAGGGCACTAAACTCATAAAAACATGTTGAATTTAAACTTTTCCTCAAGATTGAAGGCACAGCTTAATAGTATTATGTTTCAAGTCATGTTTTTCTAGTAGAAATCAGTGTTGGCTTATTATAAACTATAATCTGGAACAAAGACTCTCACGGGCAGTACTTCCAATTGATAAAATTGTGAACACAATTTCTTCCCACATATGAGTTAAATTTATGGTTCCTGAGGAATATCAAAGGAGCAAATATAAAGTAATAAAGCCAGCAGTCTGTCTTGTTTAGTAAGGGTTAGCCCTTAATAAAGGGTTTTACTAAGCCCATAGGGCTCTCTCTGGTCATGCTTACCTTGGTCACCATGGAAGACATGAGTAGAAAAGTTGAAGTCAGGTGTACTAACTGCTTGATACATTGATCAGAGTTCCCTCAATGACTGACCTTGTCCCCAAACTACAGTTTGTGCGTGTGTGTGTGTGTGTGTGTGTGTGTGTGTGTGTGTGTATGTGTTTACAAAAAATAGATGCTTTCCCAATTTCTCAGTTCCCTAGCTACTTGAAGGACAAAACTTCAACTGTTCAAAAATACTGAAGTTAAGTTGAATTTCTCCACAATTAAAATATAGCTTAAACATTATATATACATATATATATGTATATATATATATATGTGTGTATGTATGTATGTATGTATATAATTATTCAGAAACATGGTGCAAATATTTGTAGATTGAATAAAAGTTGATTACATTACTTTTATATATTTTTAAAGAGAACATGAACGACACTATAAATATTATATGCAGGAAATAGAAGCTGTAATTTTACATTGAGTGTAATTTCTTCTACTGAAGTCAAGAGACACAAGCACATTATACCATTTGCTATGTTTTTTTAATCTACATCATCATTGCTGTCTTTGAAAACAGATTTTTGAGCATATAATTTATATCATTTATAATTTATTTAAAATGTCTATTTCAATTAATTTTAGTGTAGGGAAACTATCAGCCCAGTAGATTTAGAATATCTTCATCATCTCATGAGGAATCGCTGGCATTTGATCTATAACAATAATCACACTCAAATGCATAGTATCATGTCTGGTTATATATTTTTGTCTCCTTTTATTTCCTTGTTCTGGACTTTCTTATAGGTGGAAGCAGGAAGTGCATGTATTTTTTAAAGTAACTCTTCCATTTAGAATACTCTTTTCAAGCTTTTCATAGTGGTGGCATGACCCAACATGCTTTTGGCTTTTTAAGACTACATAACGTTCCATTGTATATACCACTAGTTAGTCTAGTCATCACCTAATGGATAGTAGTTAGTCCTAGGATTTTAGAAATTTTACTATAAACATTTATATATTATGATTATTTGGACAAATGTTTTCTTTTCTCTTTAATACATGGTGAGTTGAATTAATTTGTCATGTTATAGTTTTGTATGTAACTGTCTAAAGAATACCAGATTGTGGCTGTGCATTTTACATTTCTCCATTGTGAAGAGAAATTACAATTTCTCCACTGAAAGACTAGCATGTCCTTATATTTGACATTTTGTTGTAGTTATGTGTGTGGCTACATAATCTCTTTGAAGTATGCATAGCCAGGTGGATTTCTGTGAGTTCAAGGCCAAACTTGTCTACAGAGTGAGATCTAAGACAGGCACCAAAACTACACAGAGAAACAAACAAACAAACAAACAAACAAACAAACAAACAAATCTGCTAAACTAAACTGAACTGAAATTCAAAGTAGGTAGATGGATTCACTCCCTGGATGGATAGCATCTTTTCCTGTACTTATTGGCCACCCATACATCTTCCTAGGAGACATACATATTTGAAACTTTTGCTAATACTTAAACTTAATTTTCTTTATTTAATGATGGTTAAATATACATAAGAGTGATGTGTATTTCATCTAAAATAACATTATCAGATATAGACTGTTTGATAATTTTCTTTACTCTGGAAATTGTCCTTTCAAATTCTTTATGACATTAGAAACACATTTTTTTATGTTGAAGAAGTCCGACTTTTTGTTTTATTGTTTTTACCATCACATTACCTTATGAGCAATATATAATTGTGTTTCTTACATTCATCTCTTTGGTTCATTTTGATTTGATTTATGGTCGTCATGTGACATTAGAATCCAATTTCCATCTTTCAGTCTTTGTTGTGTGGCTGACAGTTCTGAGAAAAGACTTATTTTGCTGTTGCATAATCTGATCATATTTGCTATAACTTATGAGATGATTGGTTAATGAATTCATTTCTTGACTGTCAACTTGAATTCACTAACCTACACTTTCTTTCTTTAGCCTGTAGTATTTTGATTACCAGTTCCATGTTTATAGTTGTACACCCCATGTCTGGTTCATCTGGTTTTGGGAATCAAACTTGGAAACTTGTGCATGCTAGGTGGGTGCTCTGCCACCTAAGCCACCTCTTTTGTACCTACTTGACTTGTGCATTGATTAGTTTTGCAAACAAACAAACAACAACAACAAAAATAATGGTACACAGTAAGGGTAAAATTAGCATGAAGGCAGAGTGAGCTAATAAAGGGATGATCAGATGGTGTGGAGGGATTTCTGTGTGGAATGTTCTCTCAGTGGTTTCAACTCTTAACAAAGACCAGAAGCCATGTAGTCTTAAGTATTTTTAGGAAATGTGTTAGCCTTACATTATGCATACAATGTGGTAACAAATTTATCTTCATGCAACGTCTCCTTTGTTACCTTTCAGCATTTATGTTATCGAATTACTGGGATTGCTAGACCTGCTTCACTACTACATCCTCCTCTTGGTCTGTCTCTCTATACTGCTGAGTATGATGTTTTTAAAGCTCAAGGTCCTACCAATGAGTAATTTCCTTTATTCTTTTAAAATATTTATATTTACTCAAAAAGCCACTTTTTCCTTTCAATATTTAATAATGTGAATTTATAAGCCAGAATATGTGAATGCAAATCAGCTCTGTTGATAATAATTCACATGATACTGTCAACTCAAACTTGAGTCATAATCACCAGGCCAAGGATAGGACAGATTTGTTGAGGAAACAAATGAGCTATCATTTGCTTGTGAGCCTAGGCTTTTAATTGGCAAAGCCGTCTCTCCAGCCTGAGTTAATATTTGTAAAGATGTTAAAACAATGCTTAGGATATTAAACGGTATTAGATACTGTAATAATATAAAATATTGTTTTCTAGTGTCTATTTTACACAAATAAGTATTTATACTCTGATCTCTCCTGGTAGAGTCAGGATTAAAAAGCCAGAGTAAATGCTAAGGAAATTACATGAGCACAACCTAGCGTGGACAGAACTTGTGTTGTGGTCAGGGAGGGCAGCAACCTCTGAGGGTCAAAATGCTAAAATGAAGTAAGTGGTTTCAACAAGGTCATAGATGTGGAAATCATTTTCAGTTTTACAGGAATCCCAAAGGGACTTTACTCATCAAATACCTCCTCTTTCTTTTTATCAGAGGAAATAGTAATAAAACAATGGGGAAGACAACATTTATTTTGAAATAACTTATTTTAATATAATCATAAGGCTTCTACTATTTTTAAAAATTCTGCATACTATAGTTTATGTTCTCCAAAGAATCAAGAAGCATTCTATCTAGCTGAACGACAAACTTAGCACTGTGCCAGGGTAAATTCTTCCTCCCTGGCTTTGAAATGCTTGTGACACTGAGAATGAATATAGACAGTGATCTATAGCGTAAATTAAAAATCTATTTGTTGAGTGTATTTTGTCAGATTTGTGAAGTACAAGTTTCAGTAACCAAAAGGCTCAGAAAAAAAAATGTATGTTTTCTGTGTGTTTGGTGGCGGGGGAGACAGGAAGGAGTGGAAGGAAGGAAAACTGTGGTCAGGATGTAATTTATGCAAAGAGAATAAATAAAATATATATATATATATATATATATATATATATTATAGTAAGAGAAGGAAGCTAAAAAAAGAAGGAAAGAAAAAAATACATGTTCCTAAACTTTAAACAAAGTGACAATTTGTTAAATCTTTACACGGGGTTTCAGACAAACCTGATCCAGAGAAAAATTCATTCTTTGATCTTTCTTTTGAATGAATACAAATTCAATTATTTCAAAATCATGTCTTTATCAACCATCATTATCTGAATATGAGAACAACTGACGTCATTTCCTCAGGGTAAGTGACGTTCAAAAATGTTGCTTCCAATTGGAAAATATGTGGTTGCTTTACAGGTATCTGTTATTGTACCTTTATTAGATTAAAAACTCACATATTGTTAGTTATATTAAGCTGAGAAAAATAATTGTGTCTTCTATCGCTTTTCTACTGCTCTGATAGTTTAACTGCCTTTCACTTTCACTCCATTCTTGACAAGAATCTAACACAGGTTCTGGCTATTACAGATGCTGCTGCTATGAACATAGCTGAGCATGTGCCCTTGTGGTATGATTGAGCATTTCTTGGGAATATGCCCAAGAGTGGTATAGCTGGGTCTTGAGGTAGATTGACTCCCAATTTTCTGAGAAACTCCCATACTGATTTCCAAAGTGGCTGTACAAGTTTGCACTCCCACCAACAGTTCTCCAGTAACTGATGGCAGCAGATGCAGAAATTCACAGCCAAACACCATGCTGAGCTCCAGGAGTCCAGTCGAAGAGAGAGAAGAGGGATTATATGAGCAAGGGGCATCAAGGTTATGATGGAGAAACCTACAGAGACAAACAAATCAAACTAGTGGGAACGCATGAAATTTATACCAACACCTGTGGAGCCTCCACGGGACTGAACTAGGGCATATGCATAAGCGAGACAGTTGTGTAGCTTGATCTGCTTAAGAGGCAGTAAAATCAGGATCCATCTATGGTGCATGACCTGGCTTTTTGGAGCCCATTGCCTATGGTGGAACACCCTGCACAGCCTTGAGGCAGGAGAAGAGGCTTGGACCTGCCTCTACTGAGTGTATCAGGCTGACTCCCCATTGGAGGCCTTACCTTTCTTAGGAGGGAATGAGGAGTGGGTTGGGGAGAGGGGAGGCTGGAGGAGTGGGAGGAAGATCTGCGATTGATATGTAAAATACTAAAAAATTCTTAATAAAAATATGTGGAAAAAATCTATCAGAGACCTTTGTTATGCCTTCTTCCTCCTTACTCCACTTGGAATTTTTCAGTCAGCTTGAATAGTATTCCAAGATTTATTCTTTCTGACACTTTCTTAACCCATGGTCCAAAGATTTCTGACATTCATAGGGTTTCTTATTATCAGTTCTATCTGTTGCCTGTGAGGGAGTAGTCTCTACTATTAAGTGATGTTCCTCACCTGATTCCTGCTGAACCATTTCCTCACTGACTTGAGTAGACTTATCAAATTGTAGGAAAATGCTTTGGAAGTATCACACAAGGCAATCTCAGAACACTTACGTATAAAAGAATATAGAAATAAACATGCCAAAAGTAAAATGAAATAAATTTGCTGTTGACACAAATATGAAGTTAACAAAGGACATTGCACTTTCCTCTTTTACAATATAACATTCAATTTATTATTTGTTTAGTTTAAAATCTGAACAGGTTTATTTGGAGATTTAAAGGAATCCTACCTATATTTCACAAATAATTGGTAATATTGTCTTTAACAAATTTATGTTCCCAATTAATAATATTTTCATTGTGATACTTAACTTCATCTCAGCAGATGATGTGGTGTACATAGAATTTATACTGCAAATGACTTTTGTTCTTCTATGAGGAATATGAGAGGATGAGCTTAAATTACTTGTACATATTAAAGTGCATTAGCTTCTTAACACTTTTCCCCTTAAGTGCTTTGCTACTTGATATGCACTGGACCTTTTTTTCTCATTCAGACAGATATTTGATTGGACCTTAACTATATTCTCTTCACTTTGAAACTATAGACTTCTGTTACAATTTTGTGAGTCATAAGTGGAATATTTTGACTTCCTTAAAAAAGATATTTTCTTTTAAATTTAGATGTTTCAGTGAGAACTATAATAATTCTGTCAGCTTTAAAATATACAGCATTAGTCATTTGTGACTTACGTCAGTAGGAAATGTTGCAGCCCGCTTTAGTTAGGTGTAGGAAAAATGTGCTTTCACCTTCACACAACTCAAAAGGGGTTAAAGCAATTTAGTTCTCTCTCACACAAGTTCACCTTTGGTCCTAGATAAAGTTTGAAACCTCTTCTGAGATACAATCATACCTAGAGAAAATTATGTTTTACACAGGAGCCAGAAATTATCAATTATTCTCTTTTTAAACAAAATATATGCAGTTATTATTTAACTTATTAACACTGTAATTTTATTAATGATATAACCAAAAATCAGTCTCTAGTTTTGAAATCTACACTACCTTATAGTTTCTATTTTAAAGATAATACATTAATACTTATTAGTATTTATTTTTAAAACAAAATACAAACCTATGTGATTTTGTAATTGTTATAAATAATTAAATGTATATCCCCCTAGTTTATGATAAATTGGTCTGAAGATTGACAGATCCCTCAGTTAAGATGCTTCTGTAGGGATCATTAATGCACAGTGATGATACACTCAATTCTGTGGGGGTATTCATGCTTTATAAATGGAAATGGCTCCATTTTTGTCTGTGAGTTATTTATTCAGAAGAGAGAGACACATATCCAAACAGTAAAAGGCAATGAGACAAAATTAGAATGGCTACAAGAGCACTGATTGATTTTTGTCTGAGAGGATGTAAAAGGACTCTCAGATAACTGTAACTCTAAACCGCAAGGCAAAATTCCATCTAGTATACTATACGTTTTTTGTGAGTCCTACAAGTGAAATGTTCTAATATTTTTCATTTGAACCAGAGTCCAAATGACAAAGTAACAATACAGGCATAATAGGAGAATAAGCTGAGAAAAAAAATTAGAAAGCAATATGTATGCTTCAAAAGAAGTATTTTTGACATTTTAGCAAATGCAAGTCCAAACAGTGGGCATTAGTAAATAAACTGAGGGAGAATTACTACTCAAGGAATAGTAGTTGAACACCTACCTAAAAGCATCAGGAAGAAAGGTAAAAAGATAAAAACACAGAGATCAGGATAGAATCTAGAAGCTAAATTGAAGACATTTAACCCGATGAAAATATGAAAATTTTCTCTAAAGAAATAAGCAATCAAGAATAACTAAACTAGCCGGGCGGTGGTGGTGCACGCCTTTAATCCCAGCACTCGGGAGGCAGAGGCAGGTGGATCTCTGTGAGTTCGAGGCCAGCCTGGGCTACAGAGTGAGTTCCAGGAGAGGCGCAAAGCTACACAGAGAAACCCTGTCTCGAAAAACCAAAAAAAAAAAAAAATAACTAAACTATTAGAATAAAATTTACCACAACTGTGTAGAAAAATCAATAAATCCAGATCTTTATATATGTATATGTGTGTATGTACATATATATTCCATATGTACACATATATTTGAAATATAGACATATATTTTGAAATAATTTACTCCTAATGGCAAAGGGTTGTGAGTATACACATGACAGGGAGTTAAAGAATTCTAAGACACAGATTGAAATTGCATATGCTGCCAGAAGAAATGAATACCAATTTAACTAAACCAATAAAATTTGGGAAAGCAGAAAGGAAATTAAATAAAAATCATAATATATTAGATCCTAAAATTAAGCCAATCTATGTAATGTAAAATATAAGTGAGTTCATTCATCCCTTTAAAGAAAAAAGGAAACTTTAAAGAGTTATTAGTGCAATTTGAGATGGATGAATTCTGCTCATCCAGTGAGATAAACATGAGATCTCTCAAATTAAATAACCAAAGATTATAGGTAGAATGATGTAAAAATATCTTCTCTAAATTCAGCACTTTAACAGAAGTGAATATGAAACTGGGGTGGGAAACCCCGTACAAAAGGTTGAGTGGATAGTGATGTGTGCAGAGCTCCAACTTAGGACCCCAAGGGGTGGGAGGAAACTAACTATGAAAGGTTGTCATCTGACATTAACACATGTCATGGTACACACATGCCTGCACACACACACACACACATACACACACACACACACACACACACACACACACACACACACACACTAAAATTAAATTAAACTGGAAGAGAAGTTAAAATCTCCATCACTTTTCTGAAGTAAAATCAATTTAAATATTTCTTGATATTTCTTTAGAGGATCAGTGCATTAATAGATAGTGGAAATTCTGCATAAAACAGGACACCTGTTATCCTGTACAGTTTTACAGACAGTAAAGTTTAGGTACTTGAATTATGCTTACTATAAATGTAAGTGATTTATTAAATGACTCTATAATATTTAAAGAGAAAATCATTTCAAACAGAGACTGACATGATATTACATTCCTTTTATTCAAATATTAAGGCTTTCTGAGTTCAAGGTAAGCCTGGTCTACAAAGCAAACTTCAGGCGAGTTAGAGGTACATAGTGAAATCTTTTAAAAAATATTAATTAAAAATTAAAATAATAAAAGATAAACTCCAGTATTTTATAACTGTACCTTCAGTAGAGGCAGGTCCAAGCTTCTCCCCCTGCACCAAGGCTGTGTAAGGTGTCCCACCATAGTAAAATTACTAGGTTCCAACAAATAGTGTCTTTTCCTTTTAGGAAAATAATATTACATATTTACCAATTGAAAAAGACTGCCATACAAAGATTCCTGATTGTATTCACCTATATTGCCTCCATGACTCTGGAAGGTCCCCCAGAACCCTGTCCACCCTTGCTCTGTGCCCTTTAAGATTTATTTTCTTGTTTTATGAGATTCTTTCTTACAACAGGTGTCCTGATCCTCTGACTTTATCTAAATCTTCTCTATACTATTTCTCAAAGTCCCTTGAACTTTAAGAGGAGGGATTGTGTTGTTAAAAATAACTTGGCAAGCACCCCATTCTCTGCATTTTTACTCCTTCTGACTTCCTGCAATTATCTTTGTCTGTAACAAGAAATGAAGTTGCTTTGGGTGAGTGCTATGGCAGCCTGTTAATGTGAAGATAAGTATTTAGAATAAAGTTGGAGATTCTGTTGGTTTAGTGAAGTGGCAAAAATAGATTCTCTTCCAGGTTCCATGGCCTTACCAGACTTAGGTAGTTGGCCAAACTTACAGTGCCAGGCATGAATTCTTTCCTATTGAATAAGCCTTGAGTCCAGTTATATTGCTATTGGTTGACCCTGAAGCTGTGAATGTCAATAATGCTCCTCTGGAGATGTCTTGCCTTATTGGCCATTGCTGTGGTTCATTGGCATTACAGCAGGGTATGAACATTGATTACTTTTCTCCATTGGCTCATTTCATGGCTCCTTCTGCAACTAGGAGAACCAGTCCTCGGTGAGGAGGCCTCCAGGTCACAGCCAGATTTATCCCTCCTCCTGCAGCTGCACTGTGTGGTGTCTTCAGGCTGGCCTCGAACTCACAGAGATTTGCCTGCCTCTGCCTCCTGCCAGCTGGGATTAAATGTGTTTGCCAACACCACCTGGCTCAAGTCTTTTATTTTTTTTTAATTATTCTGGTCTGTTTGTTTTTATTTTACATTTTATATCATTTATTTTTTACATGCTTGTTTGCAATCTGAGGAGAGAGGGTGTAGAGTTGGGTAGGTAGGAAAGTGGGAGTGAATAACTGTAACCAAAATATATTATATTTAAAGAAGATCTACTTTAAATAAAAAATAAAACTGAGTCTTAGAAATTGAAATAGTATTATATATATTTCATTTTTTTAGAACTTCTTTAATGACACTCTTTAAAATTTTTATAAATTTGATGTGTTTTTAAATACTTCAGTAATGTGTATGAAAATTTTCTGATAATTTTTTTAAATCTATCATTATGTACTCAATTATGTCAATGTTGAAAGTTCCTATATATTAGATTTATTTTTCAGAAAATTAGTGCATAATTTTTAACATTAGATATTTAGAAGTCATATATTAAATTAATTTCTTATGTACACTTCAATCTACACCTCTGATAGCTAGTAACTATGTGACATTGTAGCCAGAATCTTATTTAATATGAATCTTGGACCTGGAGTTATAAAGCTTTATAATATATAATCATATATGCATATATGGAGAGAGAGATTTGTCTCTAATAATATATGTAAATTATGTGTATGTTTTACCCCCTGCAAAAAGCTATCATGTAGCTAGAGTTTTCCTGCGTGGCCCACAGTCAGGACAAATCTCTGTCACCCGCCAGTCCCACAGCCGCTCAGACCCAACCAAGTAAACACAGAGACTTATATTGCTTACAAACTGTATGGCTGTGGCAGGCTTCTTACTAACTGTTCTTATATCTTAAATTAATCCATTTCTATAAATCTATACCTTGCCACATGGCTTGTGGCTTACCGGCATCTTCACATGCTGTTTGTCATGGTGGCGGCTGACAGTGACCCCTCAGCCTTCCACTTCCCAGAATTCTCTCCTCTTTGTCCCGCCTATACTTCTTCCAGCCTGACCACTGGCCAATCAGTGTTTTATTCATTGACCAATAAGCAACATGTTTGACATACAGACCATCCCACAGCACTATCATGCCTCTGTAATTTTTTTTAAAGATTTATTTATTTATTATGTACACAGTGTTCTGCCTGCTTGTATGCCTGACAGAAGAGGGCACCATATCTCATTACAGATGATTGTGAGCTACCATGTGGTTGCTGAGAATTGAACTCAGGACCTCTGGAAGAGCAGCCAGTGCTCTTAACCTCTGAACCATCTCACCAGCCTACCTCTGTAACTTAATGTATGTACTGCACTTACCTCGCTGGTAAGTGGCAGACTTTAAAATTGAGATGAACCTCATGGTTGTAGCATAGTCCCCTTTCTTTTAATATCTTCCTTTTCTGGAACTTACAATTTGTTCTAACAGTTAAATAAAGAATGCTATCAATATTTGTAGTTTGGAATTTATGATTTTTATACATTTGAATGTGATTTTTAGTATCCTTGTTATATTTAGTGCTTCAAAAAAATCTTAAAATCAAGAAGGAAAAATGATGAAATAATTTGAAGTACTAGTTTAGGGTTATTCTTCCTAGATTTTTTAAATTTTTTTTTCATTTTAATGTGCACAGTGGGGTATTTAAAACAGAAGAAATCACTCAGTCACAAATTACTAAACAGGATATTTGTGTTTCCTCACTGATTAATAACTAGCTTAGAAAAGTGACATGAGGCCCAATGGACACAATAATTATATCTTTTGAAACATAGAAAACACATGTTTAGCAATATAAGTAAACCAATAAAATTTTTGATAACACTAGTAATTGCTTCTATCGTAAGTGAAGAGAAATAGCCTTGAGATGGTTGGAATTATCTTCAAAGCATGCCATTGAAATAACAGCTCTGGCCTTTCATCCACTTCACAGCACAGAAAATAGCCATACACTCCACATTCATCAAAAGTTTCTCTAGGATTCTACATTATGAAAATTTCCATACATAGAAGTTTTGTCCTGTAATCTTGTATTGAAAAGAAAAAAATCAAAAAATTGAAATGAAAGACTAAGAATATTTATCTCCTCAATAATTTTGTTGCATTTGGGTGGATTTTAGTATTTGAAAGGATTAAAGATCTCCACATGGCATAGTTAAGACCAGTGTTGAGATCAAAGTTCATAGACCTAGACCTCTTTAACCATGATCTGTTCTGCTGCATTATGCTTTGTTGCCAGTGCCCTTATTTCCTAATAAAACTTCCCAACAATCTGAGAAATACCACTGGAGTAAAGAAATTCCTTGTGATCTAGTCTTTAGAGGAACTGTCATCAGGAATATAACATGGAAGATAGGAAGATAGGGTGGAAAGGCATTAGGCATAAAAGAAAGATGTGTGAGAGTTCACAGTGGATTTATTACCCTTTTTTATTTCATCTAAGAAATAGATAAACATGTTGAAATGAGTAATTGTTTATATTGTATTTTATCATGCTTTTATTAATGTTTAAAGGTAAAAAAATATGTGCACTATACTCTTAAAGCAAAATTAAAAATAAAAACAAATTGGGTAAGGTTAACAATAAATATATGATCAAATATCATAAAGAAATTTGACCGGTACTTTGATTATTTATAAGTTTAGAAATTCCAATAAAGCATATACTATTATATGACTCTTACAGTACTTTTCCAATATAATTTATTTGTGTTCTTACAAAGTTACCTTAGTGCTACTTTTAGTGATTATCAGTGCCAAAAGAATTGGAATTTCCACTCACTTTTTGTGAGCAAAGCCAATTTTGTTCAGATAAAAAATAAATGACAGAACTGTTCTGTAATGATCAGTTGCAACAAGAAGTTCACTTCTGTCTTGCTAATGATGCTCTCAAGTCCAGAGCTTTTCTATGCTGTGCTCATCAGTTCTCTTGGGTGCTCATTTAATTGGGTGATAAATGGATGGATATGACAGTCTCAGTATGAAAGTTCAGCCAGTCTATGCACAGGCATTATTTGTCCTATTATGAAGAGAAAAACCAAGTCAGAAGCTATGGATATGCATTAAGAAATATGTGATAAGGCTGGAACTTAAAGAGACACAAGCAATAAGAACTGCTTTAATAAATATTTCAGAATGATAATATTAAATATACAATTTCAAAAGAGTAATAGAAACTTTTATGTTAAGCCTTTTTTAAAAAGTAAAATAGAAGACATTTGGAGAAATACTTTAATACAGTATATTGCTTCCTAAACCAAAGGAAAAATTAAAAATAAGAATAATAATGAAGTTTTTCATTAGATGTGAGAGGCACACACAAACATCTAGTTCTAATCAGGTATCTATCATTGGTGTCCTAATATGCTGTAACACTTGGGAAATGGTTGCTGGCACTCTGACAGTGACAGATTGGCCAGGGGGTGTTTTGTGTGAGCTCTTAGCTATGATGGTCTGTCAATGACCTTGCTGCGGCTGCCACTGTCCTCTAATGTAGTGATAGGAGCTTCATGCCAACACTTGACATTTACTCATGAGTATTTTTAGTTACTCTGTCAAAGAAAGCAGAATAGAGAATTCGGATTCTAATACATACCTTCAGGAGCATCAGCTTGTTTTTCATTGCTGGGCTGAGGCTCCCTCCACAGAAACTGGTATCCTGTGACGGACAGTGGGGGTTAAGGAGGTGAGTTCTCCAAAGTAGAGAACCGAGTCTTAATATAACATCAGTAAAAGATGCACCTCTGTTTGAGAGCTACAACAGATTTGATTTTGATCCTGTTGAGATGTGCTCAAATGTAGATCAAAATCTCCGCCAGCTGCATGTCTTCATTATTCCATCTCGCAAGGACAGGGAATTTTAAGGTTAAGGCCATTGAAGGCATTTGGAAAAAGAACAAGAAAACCCACCAAGAGCACTCTAAGAACGTTCTTTTCCAAACAGAGATCACTATTTCCAGGGCAGAAAATATTTTTTAATCCTTCTTCTTGGAAGATCTAGCTATGCTAAATTTAGTCTTTCAGATGGCATCAAACTCCGTATCTTCATTTATAAGAGGACACTGATTATGCTATTCTTCAAAATGATTAAAAATACTGTATATTTTATAATGATGTGATATTTGTACTCTGAACTTTCATTTAGAAATACCTTTTTGCTCTTCAATTTTAAAGTTTGGGGTCAGTTTTAATAGAATGAGAACTTGAAATTTGGGCCAGTGAGAGGGCACAATGGGTTAAGGTCTAATGACCTTAGTTCTATCCTCAGTATACATGTTGTACAAGAAGAGAGCTGACTTCAGCAGGCTGTATTCTGACTTACACACACACACACACACACACACACACACACACACACACACACACACACGAATAAACAAATACATGAAGAAACTAAAAGTCAATGAGATTATAATCCAAAGAACAAGCAAAACACACACACACACACACTTAAAAAAAAATATTCTATTTTTCAGTTTGGTTTCATTTATAAGACATATATGATATAATATTGGCCCCATTTTCCTACAGTTTAATTTATTTGGTACAAGAGAAAAGGTATTAAGGCTTTACCACAAAACTGCCAAATGTGGGGCTTGCATAATAATCTTATTATACTCAGACAGCATATTCAGCCCTGCCATGCACTGTCTGTGATCTCTGTACAAGCCCCTTTGCAAGGTTAATTTATTTCTCTGTGATGTTAATATTGAAGACATCAGATGACTCCTAGACAACTGTAGTGTAATACAATCATAGTGCAAAACAATATATTTTATGGAGCTTGCATAATAAAACATAAACTTACATAATACTGTCAGTTGCAGTAACCACCACAAACATAGCTTAAGGCTTCTGAATGTATATCCTGGTAGTTAGGAACCCAAGGAAGGAGATTCTTTTTTTTTCTCTCTAGTTTCTTAAAGATTCTGTCACTTAAGATTGGTGTGATTTAAAAGCAAATAAAAATAACACATATAGGAGTGAGTAACAGGTTTGGCTGCTTTATGGTCAACAAGTGCTACATATTTAATGTTACATGGAAACCATGGTCTAAGCACCAAGAGATCCCGTGTTTGTTAGGCGACCTGGCTCTGACTTAATAGATACTTCAATTTCCCTTGAAATCTTCCTTTTTTTCTAGCCTGCTGTGTAATTTTATTTTTTAAATGTGTGCTCACAGAGTGCACTCAATCTCTCTCAATAGATTGGCATGTGGCTATTTGTAGGTGGGAAGCCTCAATACTACTTTGATAGAGGATAATTTATAGGGTACACAAAAGTAGGCCAATCATTGTAGTTGTGTATGGACTCATGGAGCCAAGAACAAGAAGCAATCACTTGGAAGTAATGGTGCTCCTAAAAGGTAAACTCTGCTGTGTTCCCAAATAAATCTGTGCCCTAGCTTCTGTAATATTTTCAAACATTAACTCTTATCTTCACATAAATTCATTGTGCTTCGCATTGTTTCTATTTTCATACTTTAATAATCTATGCTGATAGTCTGTTTTGTTTACATTTAATGAACATTGGTATCAGTGCTTTTGGCTGTAGACGAATTTCTAAATGGTCTTATTAAGTAAGAAACACAGAGCCAAATATAGGGGTGAAAGCCTTAGAGAGCAGGGAAATAGTGAGAGCCACCAACTAACCTTTACTCACCACACTGCTATAGCTTCCCAAGAGAGCTATGTCCTGTCGGCTCTTAGTCCAGCTACCTCACTTCCTTGTCACTGCCTGTCTGTACGGACCTCCAGGTTTCTATGGTTCATACTGGGATTAAAGGCATAAGTTACCATGCTTGGCTGTTCCCTAGTGTGTCCTTGAACACACAGAGACCCTGCCTGCCAAGTGATCAGATTAAGGGCGTGTCCTACCACTGCCTGACTTTTGTGTTAATGGCTTTGCTATTTCCTCTGATCTCCAGGCAAACTTTATTTATTAACATACAAATAAAATATCACCACATTTCAGCACAACTAAAATATCACATTTCCCCTTTTTTATCTAATAAAATTAAAAATAATAAAAAAGTTATTACTAATATAAAAAACTATGTACAATAAGTGCAATAACTATATACAATTTATACAGGCAATAAATACATTAGCAATGTCTAGTCCATTTGCATTTGACAAATTCAGAGAAAATATTCCATTTGTCTAACCTATTTTGGTGAGTCCAAAATGTACCTAATTCACTTTCTATCCTAACTTGTATTATCAGCAGAAAACTATTCTATGATGTCTTTCAAACTTTTACATTTTGTACCTCCTTAAGCTATGCCCAAATTCCCAAAATATTGTTTATAAATGTTTATTTTTATTTAAAGAGGGTTGATTTTATATATACAATCTCTTTCTAAAAAGGGGAGAGATATAGCTATGATAGGATAAAAGGGTAGAGCATTGAACCTACTTTTAAAGAACATCAACTTCTTTGAAATGTGTAGCTGGAGTTTTCTCCAGTCCCGCTCGAGCCCCCATAGTTCCATGGCCCACTTACAAAATAATCACTCAGAAGCTCATATTAATTAAAATTGCTCGGCCATTCGCTCAAGCTAACTATTGACTAGCTCTTACATCTTAAATTAACCCATTTCTATATATCCTTGTCACATGGCTCGTGGCTTACTGGTATCTAACATCATGATTTCATGGCAGTGGCTGGCAGTGTCTCCCTGCCTCAGCCTTCCACTTCCCAGAATTCTCCTCTCTCCTTGTCCTGCCTATACTTCCTGCCTGGCTACTGGCCAATCAGCACTTTATTTATCAATCATTCACAGCAAAAATGTTTTACATTGCTATGGATTTTAGTTTATTGATACAAATTTACAGTTGATTATGTTATATATATATATATATTTCTACTCTTGTTTAAGGTATTATGTTTATGTAGCTCATTTGAAATTGTAGTGGATAATTAAGAAACACAGACTAATAATTAATCTTCTATGATAGTCAAACTTATAGTCATGTTAAATTTTCTAGGTATACATAGATATAATTCAGTTAGATAGGTAATCTTCAAATATTTCAAAGACCTACAGATGTGGCATTTTAAATGTTTTAAAAACTGAGACTTTCTGGATAGTGATACATGTCTGCCTCTGGCAGCACTGATTTACTTAAAAGAAACAGATGGACATCTAAGACATTCCATATGGAGTTTATCTTCTTCTTGGCAAAAATAGCCATTTGGACAAGAAACTGTTCTTGCCTGGACTGCTTGACAAAATGTTGTATCGACTGGACATGCAGGACCCACAGGAAGGTGACCACTGAACTTTGCAAGATAAGATGGTCCTTCAGGTTCCTGCTTCACAGAAGAAACTGACAGACATTCTACAAGACATAGAGAAAAGCAACTGAGAGACTCTATGGGCTGAAGATGGATATACCAACTTTTCAGAGGAACTTTGGATGACTGTCCAGGCAGTCAGCTGTCTCTGTCATTCTAGATTTTTGGAAGTTGCTTACAATGCATTTCCTGTTTACTTAGGTAATATTATATCCTTCTGGGTTCTTTGATGTAGTTGAAGACTAGATAGTTATAATTATGGTTTTCCTTGGTTTTGATAGGTAGATATGAAACCTTGAACTCACAAATATAGGATAGATAGGATATCTTCTTTGATTTTTGCCAAATACAAATAGACTAAATATTATAACTATAATTGTTGCTTGATAACTGTTTAGTTATATATAACTTTACTATGTTAAAGTTAAAACTTTCCATTTTAATTATTAAGAAAAGGGGAAATGCTGTGGAATAACGCTTTTGTATATTAGTTTAATAAAACACTGATTGGTCAGTAGCCAGGTATAAAGTATATGCAGGATAAGCAGACAAGGAGAATTCTGGGAAGAGGAAGGTGGAGTCAGGAGACACCAGCCTACTGTCCAGGGAACAGCATGTAATGGCACACAGGTAAAGCCATGGAAAATGTGGCAAGATATAGATTAACAGAAATGGGCTGAGTTTAAGTGTAGGAGCTAATCAGTAATAAGCCTGAGCTAATGGCCAAGCAGTTTTAATTAATATAAGCCTCTGTGTGTTTACTTGGATCTGAGCGGCTGTGGACTGCGCAGGACACGGAAAAGCTCTGGCTACAGTTTGTAGTATCTTTTTGAGACAGGGTCACAGTAAGTAGCCCTTGCTGACTTCAAACATTCTATGTAGACCATGTGGTTCTTCTACTCAATGAGATCATCTTTCCTCTGCCTTCCAAATGCATCAATTAAAGATATGCACCATCATGCACACCTAACTATAATATTTTCTTACTCTTGTTTCAAATATCCAAGCTCCTCACACACAAAAACAAAATCTGAAGAGCTTTCTGAACTAACCGGTCATGGCTGGAGAGATGTCTGCATTGAGATCACGTACTGCTCCTGCAGATGACAGGAGTACAGTTTTCGGCATCCAAATTGGGCCACACAGGGTCACCTTTATCACCAACTCCAGGGAACCTGATGCTGTCTTGAGGACTACAGAGGCATCTGCACTCACACACATGTGCTACCTCACACAGACATACAATATTTACAGAATTTTAACAATACATGCATAAAAGTAAAATAAAACAAAAATGATTCCCTGTAAATGAATTATTTCTATATCTAAATACATTTTAATCTATTGACATTGTAGGGGGATAGAATTATGGTAAACAATTCTCTGCAGGAAGTTATTTGCATAGAAATATAATTTAATAACTTCATATACTCCATAATAAAGTTGTGTTTAGCAATTTTGCTTTACATAAGAAAACATTGGTAATATGGACATTGGTTATATATCAAAAACTGTTTTTGAACTACTGCTAAATATGTAGAAGAGGTTCAAGAAAACATTGACAATGTCAACTATATTTTAAATCATTACGTTTATTAATTATGCATCTTACACTAAGCATAATGCTCATTTTTTCATGTAGATGTAAAAATGTATTGATTTGCTGTACTCATGCATTTTATCTGGAAGTATTTGACATATGTGTTTTCACATTTCAAAAGTAATATATTAAAATAAACAATTTTGAAAACTACAAAATATTCTTGATCCTGAAGAAAGCTTAACCCAATAAGAACATTTTCAGGTACTTTATAATGATAATGTCTGAAAATACATTTATTGGTTAAAAGTAACTCGTAGAAGTATGTCAGTGAGATAAAGGACTAGCTCTATGATGTCTGATGTTAAAAGCTTGATATATGTTGAAATAATTAATAACTGATAGACAAAATAGAAAGGATTCTTATAAGCTCAAAATTTATATTTCATAGAAGCCAGAAAAATCCTAAAGCTATACCTTCTGTTAAATAAATAATACAGTCATTTTTTTCTTTGGTGTTTGTAAATCTGATAATGTAAGCTATATGTAAGGTGTAAATATCTTTCATGGATAGCCAGAAAGATTGGTGATTTCTCCAGTTATCACATAGCTTTAAAATTTATGTGTTTTTTCTTTGATTATTTTTCTCCAACTCATTTTTTGGAAATTTAGTACATTAAGTATTCCTTTGTAATAAAGTTTTTAATTTCCTATTTCTTTGTAACAAAGAGTAAAGAAAAAATAAAAGTACTTATGTGCTGATTTACTCTACAGGTAAAGAACTCTTACACTATTCCAGGTACAATATGGTTAGTAATAAGAAAATGAGAGTTAAACACACAAGAGATATGTTGTTTGCATTGTAATTTTATAATTATTGTTAATAAACATAAGCATGTTTGTAATAAGAAGATGGGATACAAAAATATCTTGAACATTTTAATCCCTAATTATTTGCATATTTATTCCTCAATTTCTTTTCTAGTCCTGGAAAATAGTACTTTTAATAATGTTTTAAACATCTTTTCTCAAAAACATTTTAGGAGACAGTTTTCTGGGATGTTTACGAACACTCAAATAATTATTCTGACTTCCATTTTGAGTATTAGCCACGTGAATTAAAAAAATGATATTATTAATATTATCTATGCTAAATTATTTCAAGTAAAGTTCACACATAATCATACTAATACTAGAAAGGTGTTATTATTCAAAATGAAACATAATTAATATTTTTCTCACATTCCATGCTTATTCATATTGTTGTTTATAGGTGGGCTTATTAGTAAGGTTGATTTTTTTAATTAGAGGCAAATGAGTAGAGGCCATGAATACATACATATACATGTACTCACATACATACAGAGAAATAAATATGAGTATGTTAATTCACATTAGATAAATTATTTATAACACTTATGTTGGCAGTTTTGGAAAAGTAATATTCCCAGGCTTAGAAAAAAGTTATGGTATATTTTCAGATGAGCTAATATTAATTGGATCTACATTTATTAAAGATTTTTACTTTTACATATTATTTTATTTGTGTGTAGTTGCATGTGTTCATGTGTACTATGTGCATGAAAGAAAGAGGATCTGGAGACCAGAAGAGGTGTTCATAAATGATTGTATTCCAACATGTGAATGCTGTGAACTGAACACAGAACCTCTGCAAAAGCAGTAAGGACTCTTAAATGCTGAGCCATGTCTTCAGCCCCTGGATTTATTTATCTACTTTATTATCTATTTGTTGATTGATTCATTCGTAAGAACTTTTCATTTTATGCACGTGGATGTTTGGCCTGCCTGTATGGACATCACATATATGCCTGGTACCCTCAGAGGTCAGAAGTGGACTTTGAATCCCTGTAGCTAGGGTTGCACATGATTGTATGACTTCATGTGCGTCCTGGGAATTGAACCTAGGTCTTCTGGAACAGCAGCCAATGCCCTTCTCTCTAGTCTTTGATACATTGATGATTGATGAGAAAAATGAATAAATAGGCACAAAGAAATCCATAATTGTGGCTGCAGATGGATATGATTTGGTACCTGTCCTGATACAATGAATTAAGAAAAAATTATTAACTAGCTTTATTAATAAAAATGATATTAACCTATTAGGCAATTTACTTGTTAGTACATAACATAACTACAGAACCAAGAGTTCAAATTACAGCCATTTAAGCAACTGTGGTTTTCATCAAAATTTGGAAGTTACCGGAAGTTAACAAATCTCCACAGCTCTTTACTGTCACTCC
>CABHPR010155055.1:9928-26852 GCA_902168415.1 Peromyscus melanophrys
GCCTTCAAGCTGGTGGTTGGTATCCAATCTTCTGTGAATCTCATCCCACTGGAGGCCTGCCAGGAGAGCTGGCCTCCACCAACACTGAGCCCTGGGCCCAGTACTTCAGGTGCAGAGTGAACACAGAGACCAGACTACAGCGCGGGAGGACAGACAGCCTAACAAAATCTCTATGATGCAGGGACGTACCTGACACACTGAGACAGACGGGACCAGAGCACCCAGGAAGCATGGAAGTAAAGGTCACAGTGGAGAGAGTCTCTGAAGAGTGGGTTTAAGGTCAAAACCTTGACTTTTCATTACGCCTGATTCTAGAATACAGGTGGTATCAGGTATGATGAACATTGAGGTCCCAAGGACTTGACTGCTAAAGGTTGGTGGCCAGTATGCTAAGTAGCCAGTCACAAAGGACTATAGATATTACAGTTCCACAGCTAAGAACTGTTGAGGACAGACACATTTCCAGAGAAATCAGACTGGAGGTTCTCCAGGGCTGAGGGGATAAAGAGAAAGGGGGAGGTGATGAGAATGTCCTGGTATTAGATGGTGGTGATGGCTACCAACACTGTGAACATGTCAAACCGAGCTACTTTACAATGATGGGTTTCATGGCATACACATTTTATCTCACTAAATCTTGTATTAAGGAAGAAAAGTAGGCTGGGCAATGGTAGCACAGCACTCTGGAGGCAGAGGCAGGTGGATCTCTGTGAGTTCAAGGCCAGCCTGGGCTACAGAGCAGATGCCAGGAAAGTCAGAACTGTTACATAGAGAAACCCTGCCTTGAAAAACCACAGAAAGGAAGAAAGAAAGAAAGGAAGGAAGGAAGGAAGGAAGGAAGGAAGGAAGGAAGGAAGGAAGGAAGAAAGGAAAGAAAGAAAGAAAGAAAAGAAAGAAAGAAAGAAAGAAAGAAAGAAAGAAAGAAAGAGAGAGAGAGAAAGAAAGAGAGAGAGAGAGAGAAAGAAAGAAAGGTGGTTAGAGAACTGAGAGACACTCAGAGGCTGTGGCACTGAAGGGAGAGGAAGATTGGACGTGAGAAGCCTCAAATGGAGGAAGGGCTCATCTCAGCTGGGATCCTCGCTGCTGCCTCTGGGTTGGGATTTTTCTTGTGAAAACACAGGACTATCTTAGCTTGTTTCCTTCTGGATGCAGCTTTGGACACCATACCCATCCACACCCCTTTACCACCCTCTGGGCCTGACACAGGGACATGTGTCAGACCTCACTGTAGCAGCATTGGTCTAGAGCCACAATACCCCACATCCATCTGCTTGTCAAGCTCTGTGCCACACCATGACCTGGCATCCCAGCACACCTCTGTCCTCCTGGGTCTTCCTAGGGGAATGCAGGCCATGACTCCAGCTTGATATGGGGCCTACAGGGTCCCCCTCCCCCCGCCCTGTGCTTCACAGATGTCTTTCCAATGGGATGTGTTACATGCTCCCATAGCATTTCCTAAGCAGACAAGGCATGAATTCTGTTCCGCTCCATGATTCTCTTGGAGGCCCCATTTGCACATTCGCCGTTGTGGCTTACAATACCCAGTCCCGTAATATCACACATTCCACATCAGTGGATCTCAGCATACTAATAACACTTAGCAATTACAACCTTCTAGAATATTCTCAGTGCAGAAAGCCAGAAAACAAAACAGCAAAATCATACAAAGGACAAGTCCTGCGTACATGATGATTATGAAGCAGAAGCAGAAATCACAGTCAAAATAGAGGAGTCTGAAAAGGTGGAAGGAGAAGACATGCCCCACCTATGTCCTTCTGTTCCGTGTCTTTGGGTCACACACATGCCCCACACTTAGGATGCTATGGAACATCAGCTAGTGTCGCAGACATGAGGGCGGGGACTCTTTCTGGTCTGGGGTGGCTTTTCACCTACTTAGTTTTGCTATTTGTATTGCAAAGAAAGAAGACTCACCGGTGAGCAGGGTGCCAGGATGAAAGCAGCAGAGGAGGGGACAAGCAAATGTCCTCAAAGAACTGAAGGGCCCATGTCGGGAAAGGACGTCAGGACACCACCCACCCCTACCCCGAAACATACAATGGCTGCTCGTTTTTTCTACGGTTTGAGCTTACCAGGAAAAACAGCAGGCCAGAGGAGGCCGGGCCACACGACAGTGGGGGTGGCATTACATGGGCTGGCTGCCAGGATAGGCGAGACTCAAAGGCACATGTTTGACCTTCCAAAGGTCAACTCTGTGAGTGACCACACATCTATAGAACACAAGCCACTTCTTATCCTGCCTAGCCAGGCAGGCAGCACACCTGGGCACACTGTGGACAGGGCTACCATCCAAGGTCAAGGACAGACGGTCCACAGACCCATATTATTCTCTAGCAAGGTCTCTAATCTGAGGTTGACTGTTCCACACAGGGCATACCTCCTCACCTGCCTGGCATGCCAAGGGGCCCTCTACACATGTTTGTGGTTGCCTCCAGAGGGCTAAAAGCAAGACTTGGACTCAGCAAAGCACTTCATTTCCTGAGGTCTGTGCTGAGCAACAACCTCCCTCAACAGCCCACCCTGGACAGAGGTCAGGCATGCAACGCGGATGCTGTCACTGACCAAAGGCAAGCATCACAGACATGTGCACAAAGTGGCCTTTGTAAAAACACATGCAACACATCATGTGTCAGGTGACAGGCCTGAGCAACCACAGAGAATAAACACCACAGGAGGGCAGGGCCAAACCGAGAGGCTGGGTCCCATGGACCATCTACTCCTCCAGCCTCATTGCGGGGCTCAGGGATACACACTACCTACACTGACTGCATGACTTCAGCTGGCCTCTGAAGTTCCCGTGCTACATCCTTAGCTCTGTTCACAGTGCAGGATCTGACTGCATTGTTCCTAAACCCCTCAAAGGCAAAGGAGAAGTGAAAATTAATCTAATTAAAGGTGATGCTGTTCACAGGAAGGGAAACTCTGGCATGCTGCCGAGTCTCTCCCCAGCCAGCTTTCCCGGCACAGGGTTTGGAGATGGTGAATGGAAGTTGCAGTTCTGTCACTCAGCTGTGTCATCCCAGGGACAGCTGTGCACGAGGAAAAAGAGTCACTTGTCTTACATAGTGCTGTGAGGGCCCCTGAGAAAAGATGGAGGTCAAGAAAAGTAAACTTTACACACTCTGTAATGGCCCACCGCATCTGATGATGCGCTCAGCCTCCTTCGGGAGAAAGAGAAGGAGCCTTCATCCTGCACCCCAAAGTCCAGGCACAGATGCAAGACGCCAGGGAGGGAGGCCCCAAAGTCTGCCCACCCCCAGCTCCTGGACCCTCTCACGACATTAACCTTTCTCATCTGGATCTAGATGCAGCCTTCAAGGGGACAGACGGCTAACTGACATTTCTATCCCCCCACTTTAGAGGCAGAGAGGAAGCAATGTTGGACTAGGGCACACATAAAGGTACCCCAAGAGCTGAGAGCCTAGCAGTCCAGGGCTATGTCTAGTGAAACAGCTACTGACTGAGCAGTAGCTGCTCACGTGACCTTCTGTTCCATGTCACTGTACCTGGGAAAACCTAGCGGCTTTGTTCTAGACATACAGGGAACCAGTACCTTGAACCAACCCACCCACATGCGACCACCAAGCTGAGAGGGAGCCCAAGCCAATCGTGGAGCCATGTCCCAGAGAGACATGGAAGGTTGCAGCTACCCTGACTGATAACCCACCAATAGAGAAACCCTCCCTAACTATCAGCCTTACCCAAAATGCAGAATTATGAGCAAATAATAAAACGTCATCCTTTTAAGGCATTAATTCAGGCTTAATTCTTTGATGCAAGATTAGAGGAGGCTGTGAAGAAGAATGAAAGACAGCGAGACAGAGTGCTAGGAGGGACAGCCAGGGTCCCTGGAAGCCGCTACCCCAGATGGGTGGTACTCCTCCACACACAGCTACCAGCGGACCAGAGACTTCCATCTTGGCGGTTGTGGCAGGAAGTCCACCTGACCAAGGCAGTAGCAGGAAGAGGCAAGCTGAGGATTTGCTGAGAGGAGGTGAGACTTGGCATGCCGACTGCAGACGAGGCCTGAGGACCATCAGTGACCTCAGATGCCATTCGCTGGAAGGTGACTGGGGCAGCTCAGCACTGATGTGTCCTCCTGTTTCCTGTGTGACGATGCCAGCCTCCTGGAGGACAGAAGTGTGGCATGGTGCAGGGCACAGAAGCCAGGCAAGCACCGAGTAGGCTATATTTGTGCAGTCAGCGTGCTGGGGTGTGGTAGGTGCAGCCCTCTTCTACCGACCTGACCTCCCCTCCCCCTCCCATTCCCAGTTCTGTTCTGCAACCCGTGTGACCCTAGAGCTCCCACTGCAGCTTCTGCCTTCCGTGCTTCCCATCTTCTGCATGGGAAGAGTGTGCTGAGCAATCACTGGGACACAGGGAGAAGAAGCTGGATAGCGTGCTGCTTCTATTTCCTTCAGAAAATGTAGAAACAGCACATTCTGCAGTCACATATGGTTATAGGTATAAACACACACTGAGGGAGACACGTGCACAGATGTGATTTCTCCTATCGGGTGAGCATTCTGGAGACGCTGTCCAGGGGTGGACATATGGGACAAGGTGGAGGTCCCGAGCCAGAGGGTTGCATGGGAATGCTTCTGCTGTCGGGTTCTACTGCCCAATGCTTCCACCTGCCCAAGTAAGTCAGCAGACACAGCTGCTGGAGGCCAGTCTGTGACTTCGGGCTTCATGATGAGGCCCAAATCCTGTGTAGTCTACGCAGCCCCCGAGTCCATCTGCAGCCACCTGCCCTCTGCCCGAGAAGAGTTCCATTTTCACACTGTTCTCACACAAGCCACTGCCTAGAGCAGAGAAACGCCAAGACCCTCCCAACCACCAACACCTTTCCTCCTTTCATCTGTCCCCTCCAGGGTGACAGACGAGTCCCACACGCAGCATCAACTGCCATGGAAATAAAACATGGACACTGTCCCCAGATTGGCCTAGATCAGCTTCCTGGGCCACCTGACAGCTGTGCAAACATGGACAATGCAGCAAACCTCTCTGAGCTGCAGTTTCTTCATTGTAAGGTAATCGGCTTCCTCTTTACCTCAAAGAGCCGGGGAAGAGACCCAGGCTCCCCTCTTCTACTCTTCTTGGGCTCTGTGCTGGTTGACTGTTTATGTTAATATGGTGAGGCGAAGGTGCTCGGTCTCTGGGTTCAACTCCTCTGGTTGTTGACAAGGAAGTATATTTCATAGGTGACTAACATTGACACTGGCTTGAATTTAATGTGGCAAAAGCAAATGGCTGTCTATAATGTGGGTGGGCGTCAACCAATCAAAGGCCACCAGAACAAAGATCTCTCAAAGAGGCAGGAATTCCACCTCAAGACTACACATGCATCCTGTCTCAGTTTCTGACCTCCAGCTCTGTAGATCAAGAATGCTCACCTTCACATAACTTCCCGCCAGCCAGCGTACTCTCCAGACCTCAGCGTGCCAGCCCCCAGCACGGCACGCGCCACGGCCTGCGCTGTTCTGCTGGCATTTTCTGCAGACTCCCACTGAGCCAGGCTCCCTGAAGCCAGAAGCTGAATGTGGTTTGCTCAGCACACAGGGTCAAGCCCCAAACATCAGAAACAGAAGACTGGCCCCTACACAGGAGACAGGAAGATAAAGGCTGACAGAGCCATGTGTCAGCACGCCACACATCCAGAGGGAACTAGGAAGGGTCAGTGTTGTTGACATGGAAGGCAGCTACAGGATGCTTAGGTAGAAGACATGGGAGGGCATCATTCTTAGGATGGAAGGACAAGAGAGGAGGCCGGAGAGGAAAGCGAGGTTGGCACCTGCTGTGGTCAGAATGCCTACTTTCTGCTGATAGGGACTAAATCAGGTACGGGGAAATCGTCGAATGCTGGTTGGTGGCTTTCTTCAACTCCCCACGGGCAGGGGAGTGGACCGGGAATCTGAGTGTTATACAGAGACTGAAGGCGCCGGGTGGGGGATACCAAGGCTTGTCACACAGCCTGTCCTCTTTCATCTGCTGGGAATTTTCAGTCATGAGAGACTTTGACAACTTGTTAACCCCAGGAGGGAGAAGCTGAGAAAGAAGTGAGGAGATGGAGGGCAGAGTGAAAACTATAGTTCCGCAGTTTGTAGTCGATGCCATTTCTTTAAAAAAAAAAAAATTACTGAGGCAAAAGTCACATAACATGAAATTAACCAATTTAGACATTTTAAAGAACAACCGAGGCGCATTCCGCACCTTCACATCATTGCAAAACTATGACCGGAACACTCCCAATGCCTGACTGAACATCCTAAGCAGTGACTCTCAACTCTCTCTTCACTAGCCCTGGAAAGCACTTACCTGCGGGCTGTGTCTACTAACTAAGCAGCTGTGGAGACACCGCACAGACAAGGCAGCTTGTGGCTTTGTGTCTGCTTTCTTTGACCATACAGTCGCTGACTTGAAGTCAAACAGATCACTATCTGTGATGTGTGTGGTCCTCCCATAGGTGAGGCTACTCTACACTGTAATACGTATGTATACTTTATTCCTTTTCATGGCTGCATAATAACCCACTGAATGGATATACCTCATTTCGCTTAACTATTCATCTCATGATGGATACCAGGTTACTTCCACAGAAACTTCATTTTATTTTGATTTATTTTGAACTAGGCATCCTGTCACTTCAAGTCAATTTTTAAAATTGTTTCTAAGCAGGATGTGGTAGTGAATCATGCCGATAATTCCAGTACTCAGGAAGCTGAGTCAGGAGGATCATGAGTTTGAGGCCAGCCTGGACAACAGAGTCTCAAAAAAAAAAAAAAAAAGTTTCTCTTAGACAGAGAAGGCAGGATGAAGACATGGGGTAGATTCATGGAAAAGTTCAAAGCCTGAAAAAAGGAGTGAAAAGCATTCTGAATATAAAAGAGAAGTAAATTATAAGTCATAATCACATACTGCAGAGAAGCATTTGGGAATGCAGCTTCCCACAAATTTCATGATTGCTTCAAGTAGAAAAGTATTCAAGTCCTGTCTAAAACGAAGCGTAGGGCAGGACCCTGGGCTGCATCAGGAGTCTCCACCCAGGCTGTAGCCAGGTGTAATAACATCCATCACTGTTGCACACTGACCTCAGACTGTCCCCAAGTCTCCATCTGACTATACTGAGCTCCCTTAGGCCTTGGCCAAGGCTTCTACTTCCAGTGTGTGCCCAGAACATTCACATGGTTTCAGCTCTGGGCAGAAGATGCCACGCAGGCAGGGTCTAATTAGACCAAGATGCTCTAATCATCTCTTAAAGGTTCCACCACCTCCACACCATTGCACTGGAGACCTAGCTTGCAATACTCGAACCCCAGGGGACAAACTACATCCAACCATAACAGGCTCCTCTGGGTCTCTATCACATTCACTCATCCCTGCAGCAGCATCTAGTATACACCATATGGTGCCGAGCACCACAGAGAAAGAGAGCCAAGAGCCCAGTCCTCAGGGAGCAGCTGGTCCTCCCTGGCCCATTCTTATAGCATGCCATCACTAAAGTTGCCAGCTGACTCTTGGCCATCCATTTTTCCCACTCTCCCTTACTAATAGAACCTTGCAACACCGCACTTCCCAGACCCACTTGTGAATGGCAATGAAAAGTAAGAACTGAATACAGTTCATCCTCCTCATGGAGAATGTGGTTGGGGTAGGTTATGATGGTTATGGGGTAGGTTATGATGGTTCATCTTGGTTATCAACTAAGACACACCTAGGGAGAGGGAGCCTCAGTCGAGGAGCTGCCTCCATCCGATTGGCCTGTAGACGTGTCTGTGAAGCATTTTCTTGTTTGCCAATTGATGTGGGAGGATCCAGCCCACTGTGGGCGGTGCCATCCCTAGGCTGGTGGTCCTGGGTTATGTAAGAAAGCAGGCTGAGCAAGCCAGTCAGCAGCATTGACTGGTTGATGGTTTATCATAGCAACAGGGAAACAAACTAGGGCACGGCTAAAACTCCAGAAATCAAGTTCAACAACAGATGACCTTTTGTAAGTAGGCACACGGCACAGGACAAGCAAAAAGATACAGTCACAAAGGGCCACTTACTACAAAACCAGCAGCATACTCCTGCCCGCATGCCTTCATGGTAAAGAAACAGCACATCTTACTTAGGTCCACATTACCTCCAGTCTCCCTTGCTAACAGATGTATATGGATTGGTTTCTTCCTAAACAATGAAGGATTCTGGGCTCTGAAGAGACCTCTACTGGCGTGAAGGGGCACCGAGGCACCCACTGCGCACAAAGTAGCCAGCAGCCTAGTGACAAGAATACAGAGGCCATTCATATTGTCACAGACCAAAAAGCGAGACTCCTGGCTTGAGGGCCAGGAAGGGGTTGAGTTGGCCCTCTCAGCAGCCATGAGCCTCCTGCCCAGGCCAGGCCACAGCATCTGAAATGGCAGGAGAGCTGCAGCCTCTGTCCCTGGTTGTATGTCTGGCCCCCAAATGTACTGGCCAGACTGGGCTAGCTCTGGCTCCCTCACCTGTGCACCTGCGGCCTGCCCTACTCTGCAGCACTCTTTCTTACCTGCTTCACATACCCCAAACCCTGGGTCCACGGAAATATCTGAAGGCCCCACCCTAGCTCTCTAATCCAGGCCTTGACCTAGAATGATCCTTTGAGCTTAGCCACTCACTCCTCAGGCCAGACCAGACTGCCTGAGACCTGTGATTTGGCTCTCTGCTTGCTCCGTGCTTCCATAAGAGGCTTTCACTGACTCTTCAGGGTGGGCCAGGTTCCCCCACAGCCCTCTGCAGCCCCCGAAGCCCCCGACTGCCCCCCCCCCCACAGCTCATGAACGGCTCTTTTCCTGCCTATCTGTCCTGTTCTAGGGTACCTTCCCTGCAGGCCTGTGAGCCCTACAAGGTGGCCTGTGAGAGGTCACAATGCCCTTACCTCAGCACAGCTCCTGGCGTAGACTGATTTCTCAAAGACTATTCGTGATGGGAGGGCGAGTCAGACTACACAGCCGGCAACTGGCTTTACCAAGTGTCTCTTTACCCAGGAAAAGAAGTGATCTCCTTCCCAGAAGGGCGGCTTTGATGAACTGAGGATTTTTGCACAATCCCCTGCAGCAGGATGGGTCTCAGACTTCTCCCTGGTTAGACATGCTCTCCTCAGCCTGCCCATTTGGTAAGGTCTTCCTCTGGATTTCCATGGTGCCGGGCAACAGACACCTTTCCATCCCTACAGAGAAGACTGGAAGTTTATCAATGAACTTGATGTACGCTTGCAGGTTGAAAATGCTAAGAGAGTGTGTACAACACTCAGTATGCCTTGGTCAAGATCATTTTGCACCCTAATTGGAGGAAACCAGTGTCACCGTCTCCAAAGACAGAGGTAAAAAAAGTCAACCATGCTGCTGACATAGATACAAGCCAGTGCTGGTTCATAGGACACAAAGCACCACGGCCCCAGTCATTGACGGGATAGCTGGTGCTGCCCACCCCAACTCACAGCAAGGGCCGTAACGGCCCAGTTTAGGTGCTCAGCAGTGACGGTGCAGGGCTGAGGACTGAGCTGCCCTTCAGAGGAGGAAGATTGAGCAATACGCTAATTGCAGGCTGCCTCCCTGCTTTTAATGGCTAGGCTGGAAAATGGAGTACTTTAACCACATGGTATTAAATCAAATCATTTCTCATGCATACTGGCGAGGCTGGGCATTTAAAGGAAACCTATTATGAAATCTTTTATAGAGCAGGTCCACTGAGCCTTTTGAAATTGGGGGTTAATTTCTGAAATTCCTTTAAGAAAAATGTAATCCACGTTTGTTGGGTGTCCCAAGCCCCTCACTCATCCTTGCTCACGCCTTGCTGCATTTCTCATTTGCAGACGGTCTGCACAGGCTCCCCGGAGCTTTACAAGCTTTGTCCCTTCTACAGGGTATGCTTTTCCATCCATTAAAGGGTCCAGTGTGGACACGATGAAGGACTGGTATACCCCAAATTCACGTGACAGTCCTAACCCTCAGTATTTCAGAGTGTGACTATATTCAGAGACAGGACCTTTAAAGAGGTCCTTCGGGTGAAATGCGATCCTAATGAGTCCCAATCAATGTGGCAGGTGGGTGTCTATGAAGAGGAGACAGGGACAGAGCCATGCAGATGGAGAGCCACATGAAGAGGTAAGGAAAAGATGGTCATCTACAAGCCAAGAAGAAAGGCTCAGGAGAAACTGACCCCACCAAAGCTTTGCCCTTGGACTGCCAGCCTTCAGAACTGGTAAGAAACAAATGCCTGCTGTGTAAGCCACCCTGTCCTTGGCCTCTGTCTTAGTGGCCTGAGCACATGGGTCTGTCTGTCTGGCACTTATGATCTGAGACCTTGGGCAGGGATGTAGCTCAAGGCTCTGATGCCCGCTTAGTTCCTCTGCCCACTGGGATGCACAAAGCCCGACCTCACTGGCTTCTCATCCTCCGTGGCTCTGATGATGCTGGAGCGCCGTCATCCACGCACGGGAAAATGAACGGGCCTCTTCTCTCACTTCTGCTGTCTGCGAGGTGCAGGGTGCCAATATCAGAAGGAGATCCTCACATCGGCAGCCTGGCTTTTTTTTTCCCCCTTCTGAAATTAACACTTGGCTTTTTTTCCCCAATCTAAAAGCATTTTCATATATATGTATATATTAAAAAAAACCAAATCTGTTTTCACTTTACAGTTGAGGTCAATTGAGGTTTTGGAGTGAGAAATTATGTACCATAATTTGTGGTCAAATGGCTTACTGCTCTCTGGAGTCACATCCCTGTGCCCTTCTGCACTTCCTGCTGGGTCTTCCCTCCTAGCTCCCTTCTGCCATCACTGACACCCAAAGCATCATTGCTGCTGACTTCTCTGCCTCGAAACCGTCAGCAGCCCCCAGGTGCCAGAGTCCCCGCTGACCCTCACCGCTTTTAGCAGTGGCTCACCTCTCACCTCCTGCCAGTGCTGGCCTGCCTGGTTTGGGGTTGGCTCCTAGAAGGCCACAGACTGACAGCTTGATCCTCAAGTGTGGTATTGTTGGGGGTGTCAGGAGATGGGGCCTAGTGGGAGGTCTTTGGGGGTGTGCCCTCCGAAAAGACAGTAGGACTCTGATTCTCCTGGCTTCCTATTTCCCAGTGTGATCCTGACATCACACACACTCCCCTATCTTCACCACAGTCTTCCAGTTGCTGACAGTGGCACACCCTTAAATCTCTAGATATATGAAGTAAAGAAACCTCACGGCTTTATGAAGTAAGCCTGACTCTGATATTTTATTATGGTAATATAAATCTAAAATACTTCCCAGCACAAACTCCACTGGGACAGACCAGCCACGCTGCCCCAGAGAAAAGGGTTCAGGCTCAGTGGAGATGTACCATACATTATAGCAACCTTTCGGACCAGGAAACTAGAACACAGTGGCCCACCTCTGACTCTACAGTGTGGTAAGAAGACCATGAGACTGAGAGTCACGACGCAGCCTCTGATCCTGTGTCAGCTGCAAAGCCCTGTGTGGTGCTTCCAGTCCCCCAGAGGAGCCCCGCCAAACCTAAATAGTAACACTGCCTCCCCGGCCCCAAAGGAAGCGGAGAGCACTCAGGAAATTCGTAGACTACAGCACTAATGAGTGGCACCTGATGTTATTTCAGGACCCAGCAGTCCGGGCAACTGCTCAGCTGTTTCCTGGAGGGGGAGGAAAGTGACAGCCAGGAAGCACAGACCCCCAACTAGGCACTCTGCCCAGAAGGCCGCAGGTGAGGACTGTAAGTACCCTGGGCTGCTGGAACTGCATCATGGAACTGGGCACCTGGTCTCCACACCATGTGAGAGGCACAGACAGGGTAATAAACAGAGTTGGGCACAAATCGAGACCTCCAGCTAACTAAGAATGCAAAATTATTTAGCATAATTGCATTGCGGCCGGTTGCCATGCAAAGGTGGAAGGTGGTGTAAGATGTAAAAATTAACACAGTGCCTCACGCTTCTTTAGATGCAGCTTAATGCAACAGAGTGACGCGTATGTGCAAGAACTGAAAAATGATGGAAATGCTTGGCTACATGCTCTAAGATGTAACTTCCAAGAAAAACAAACTTTGATTTTCCACAATGGCTGTTCAAATGAAGTAAGTTCAATGGCTGGAGAGATGGCTCAGGGGTTAAGGGCACTTGTTGTTCTTGCAGAGGACCCAGGTTTGATTCCCAGCACCCACAGAGTGGCTTATAACCATCTACAACTCTAGTTCCAGGAAATCCAATGCCTTCTTCTGACCTCTGCAGGCACCAGGCATGAATCTAAGTGGTGCACAGCCATGCACACAGGCAAAACACTCATGCACATAAAATAAATAATTCTGAAAAAGAAAAGAAAAACTTTTTAATTAAGTAACTTTAGTTTTATGTAATATCTACTTTCCTTCAAAGGTTGGCTATTAAACAAATGAGGTCAAATGTTCTAGGACAAGCTACAGGAGAGCCTGGCTTTAGAAGACTTGGAGGAGGCCTACAAGGGCTGTTCAGAGGGCTTGTAGAACTGACCCGGCATCCCACATGCCCCTCCCCAAGTAGGGTTCTATTAGCACAGGACTGTGTCCCCTACTCTCCAGGCCTGCAGGAATCAGCCTGCTTTCCGGGTAATGTATTAAGGAAAAGAAGTCCCTCCCTCCAGAGTTCTCCCGCTTCCATAAATGCTCCCTTCCCAGAACAAGCCCTCGCTTCCAGAACACTGGTGACCCACCCCATGCCTAAGACCAGTAGGGTTGCTGGCAAATGGCACTTGAGGAAAGCTAGCCTGTGCAAACAAACAAGACCTCAGTCTGGGTAAAGCTGGGAAGCTTCTAGAGCAAAAAATAAAAAGGTTTAAGGTCACCTTCCTCCCCCTTCCTAGGCGTCAATAATGCAAGGCCCAAGGGAGGCTGCATTTCAACCCCATAGATCCCCCATTATAGAAAAGAGGGCTTGTGGAGACAGCCATCTGCCACAGGAAGTACCTGTGGGGCTGTCTGCCGCTCCAGGCTATACCTCCCCAGGAGAGTAAACTCAACCTTCCAGTTCCTCCCTCTGGCTTAGGGGTACTGGGAGAGGGAGCTGGGCAGGTGACATCCAGTCATCCTTGCTGGTTATCATTGCGTCTCTCTCTAAGGCACCTTTTATTTTAACTGGCCGCAGGAAACTGAAGTGGTTAGAAGGTTGGATCTCTTTGGTCTTTGGAATCTTGCGGGAGAGTTGCCTGTTGGTTTTCTCTTCAATTTAGTGATGTCAGATTCCCAGGAGCCCATTCTGTGGTCCAACGCTCTGTTCTGCCTACAAGGTCTTCAGTTCTGAGACTTCCTTTCTGCTTTTTCTCCCTGGTTGGCCTATATCTGTTACCATAGAGTTTGAGACCCTCTGGCGCAGGGAACTGGCTTCAAGCAGATTGGTCTAGTTGAAATATGTCTTTCTTCCAGTGTAGCTATAGAAAGGTTATAGAAAAGATACATTGCTCTCTAGCTTCATTCCTTGGGCATGATGACCACTAGAAAACCTATTTATCTGGCATCCTTATTCCCACAGAAGAATGTTCTGGTCTGAATGTGCCCTCCAAAAGCTGGCACTGGGAGGTGGGGCCTGATTGGAGGAGGGTAGGAGGTCACAGTGTTCCACCTTTATAAAGAGATAACACAGACTGAAAAAGGACTTAGCTCTGAGAGGTCTTTCAACTTAAGGCACAGCAAGAAGCTCACTGGATACATCCCCTGGATCTCACATATCCCACCCTCCAGACCTGTGAGCTAAATAAACTCTTTATTGTTCATACAGGACCCAGCCTGTGGCATTCTGTTATAGCAACCCAGCAGGGCCTAGGGCAGAGCTTATGCACTAGAATTCTGAAGAGCTTATGTGCTAGAACTCGTCCTTCCTTCTCCTCCTCCTCCTCCTCCTCCTCCTCCTCCTCCTCCTCCTCCTCCCCCCTTTTCCATCCCCTCCTCCCATGAGTGGGGGTTACAGGTCTGTGCCACCAAGCCCAGCTGTTTGCTTTAATGTGAATTTAAACAAATACAAGGCTTTACATTTTTCACATGTTCCTTAGCATTCAACTGAAAAACACCTGTTCTGCCAGCAGCATGAAGACTGTTCTTTAAGGCACAAAGTGGTTTGTGGTCTATGAAAATTGTCTCATAGGGTCCTGAGAGCCTGGTGTGTGTGTGTGGGGGGGCACTGAGGGAAGGGTTAAAGGTAAATAAGATGCTGTACAAGCCACCTCAGTTCTATTCAACCATCCAGGCTCAGAAAGACCATCAGGGAGAAGCAGCATGGTGTGGAGAGGAGGAGAGATTTGGAGACAGTGAATTGCTTTTAGGAGCTGTGTGACCTTATAATAGTTCTTGGAATAATGCATATGGTAAGTACTATATGGATTTTTTTCTATTATTAAAAAATTTTTTTAAAGATGTTTGAGGAACCTTCTTACTAAAATTAAGTTTGACAAACATTCCAGGCTTTTGGTACCCATGAGAGATGATGGATCACGGGTTCTAAGACCCAGACGCTTAAGTCTCTAAGATAAGGCACAGTATTTACATATAATCTACATACACCCTCCCATGTACCCGAACTCAAATCTACATTACTTAAAATCCCAAATACAATATAAATGTGGTATAAATAGTTGCTATTGTATATTCTATAAGGAATAACAAGGAAAAAGTCTGCACATGTTCAGTACAGATATAATCTATTTGTTTAGCTTTGGTGTTTTGAGACAAGGCCTCAAGCAGTTCAAGCCAGCATTCAAGTTCAAGTTCAAGCTCAAGCTTAACTTAATATATAGCTGAGGATGTCCTCAGCTCCTGATCCTCTTCCCGCTACCTCCCAAGTGTTGGGGTTACAGGCATGAGACACCACAGTCACCCCAGATACAGTTCTTTAAAAAATATTTTTGAGTCTTGGTTGGCTCCACAGATGCAGATCCTACCTACAGACACTGATCGTATCTTATACTACCAGTCATCAATCTTTCCCTAAAAGGCCAGACATGCTGCTTCATGGACACACATTCTCTATGACAACCAGAACCACCGCAGACGCACATAAAGGACTGCACATGACTGTTTCAGTAAAACTTCCTGAGACGCTGGCATTGGGCTGGGTTTGGTGGGGCAGGGCCACAGACTGCCAACCCCTACACTAAACCAAGTCCTCTACTTTACAGGTGAGGAAACAGCTGGGGAGATGAGTTGACAAAACCAGAAGCCACGACTCTGGCTGCCCTAAGCCAGGGACTCCATAATGCCAAGTCCCAAGCCAGCAAAGAAAAGGCACAGACAGAGCAGAGGCATCCCATTACTGTCACCACAAACAATGCCACGCTGCTGAAGGGGTACCCTGAGAAAAACGGCTGCAGAGGCTACTGCTTTCTCCCATTGATGCCCCGGGATCCCTGAAAGCGAAGCATGGAACAGTATGCATCCAGATCCATCCCTGCACTCTGCAGACAGGCCAGGCTCAGCCACAGGGAGGCTGTTCCAGAGAGGGCTCTGATCTGTAGGCAGGCTTGCAGGGAAATGTGCTGTCCTGCGGGGCCAGATGCTGTATCTGAGAGAACTGGAGGAGTGTCAGATAAAAGGAAAAGCGCCACACCCAGGAACCGGTGTGGTGGCTTAAATGAGAAATGTCCCCAAAGTCTCTGGCATTTGAATACTCGGTCCCTAGCTATGGGCACTATTTGGGGATGTTTAGGTGGCCCAGGATTTCTGGAGGAAGTCACTGGGGGCAGGCCTTGAGATTTTCAAAGTTTTGCCTACTTCCGACGTCCAGTTCACTTTCTGTGCTTAAAGTCCAGGAAGTGACTCTCCGGCCACCATGCTGGTCACATGCTGCCATGCTTCCCCACCATGATGGCGTCTCCCTCTAAAACCTTAAGCCAAAATAAACTCTTTTTGTTTTTCTTTTCCATAAGTTGCTTTGGGTCATGGCATTTTATCACAGTAACAAGAAAGTAACTAATACAATGGGGCGGGGCCAACTTTTAAAGAATGAATGAAATAAAGTATTTATTAACTATCATTGAGTTCAAACCATACAGACCAGTTTTTACATACACTTCTTTTTCATCCCTCCACAAAAGACAACAAGTAGGAAGTGGATTCAGACTTCCATGAAGGCCTATGAAAAGGAAGGGTGAGACCAACCAAACCATGGCCTCCAAATTCTTCAAAACCTCCATCCGCCCCCTTGAATGTGGACTCCTGACCATATGGCACACGAAAGGCACACTCAGCCAGCGCTTGGGCTGGGTCATAAGCCATTGGCAGCAGCTCTTTCTTGTTTCTTGGGACATTCACTTTTGGAACCCAGCCACCATGTTGTGAGGGAGCCCAAGTATCCAGTGAAGAAGCCACACTGAGATGAGCCAAAGCCTCACACACACTAGGAATGCACTGGACCACTGAGCCACACTCTCAGCACTTGGTTATATTATAGCTCTGGCTGGCCTGGAACGATGCAGCCAAAGCTAGCCTTGAGTTCCCGATCCCCTTGCCAACACCTCCTCCTCCCAAGTGAGGGGAGTGCAGGCTTGTGCCATCACGCCCAGCTGGGTTTTGTTTCTCTTTAATGCGTATTGAAACAAATAGGAGGCATGAAATGTTTTGCCTGTTCCTACCTAGTCAACTAAAACCATCCCGTTCTGTATGAACGCATTTCTTTAAGTCACAGCAAGGGCTCACTGGATGCAGCTAGTTATAAACTGAATTATGTCCCTTCCCAATTCATCTGTTAGAGGCCTGACCCCTAGTGTGACTGCACCAAGAGAAGGGGGCTTTAAAGAGCTAATGAAGGTCAAGTGAGGCCCAAAGGGTAAGGCTCAAACTCAACGGAGCTGTGTCTTCACAAAAGCATCAGACACAGGTGCTGTTTCCGTGTGTGTGTGTGTGTGTGTGTGTGTGTGTGTGTGTGTGTGTGTGTG
>CABHPR010155055.1:26862-42491 GCA_902168415.1 Peromyscus melanophrys
GTGTGTGTGTGTGTGTGTGTGTGTGTGTGTGTGTGTGTGTGTGTGTGTTTACAGAATAAGGCTGTGGGTGAGCAACAAGAAGGTGGGACTGAGCAGCAAGAAGGCCAGAAACCAAACTTCCCGGCACCTCCATGTCCTTGATACTCGGACAATGAGGAATGCACTACCCACAGTCCCACCGCTCTGCATGGTTGGCTGGACAGACAGCGGAGGACAGACAGGGTAAGTTCTGGGAGACAAGCAGTATTCAGAAACAGAGAGATAGGTCCACAGTGAAGCTTCCAGAAGTACAGAGGCATGGAGAGGTGGAAGCCCGGTGCCTGCCATCTCTGCAGAAGGGGAACAAATGCAGATCCTCACTGAGCTCATGACATGCTTCCAGCGGGCTAATCTTTCCCGAGATAGGGCCGAGTCTGCCTTTCTTTTGTCCTCTGTCCCCTTCCCTACTTCACCCCACACTGAGCTCACCCCCGCCCGCTCACTCAAGCCCCAAAGACTTCTGCTGGGGCCACATGCCAAGAGACTGTGCTGTGTTCCTCTGAAAAGTGGTCCCCTCGTCTACTGCTCAGGTAGGAAGTCACTGAGCTTGTGACGTTCAGACAAAACACCTGGCATAAACGAACGGAGGGAAGAAAGGCTTATTTTGGTTCCTATTACAGGGGTGACTGTCAGTCCGTCACGGCAGGGCAGTTGTGTTGGAGCAAAGTTCCACTCCAGGCAACAAAGAAGCAGAGTGAAGACAGGATGGTACCAGAGCAAGAAATGGCACTCAAAGACACCCCCAGGGAGTACTTCTTCCAGCCTAGCCCAGCCCCGCCTTCCATTTCTCACCACCTCCAACAGTCTATGCACATTGTGGATCCATCAGGAGATTAAACATGCATGAGGTCAGAGCCGCATGATCTAATGGGCTCTGGAGACAGGCCTGACAGACACACTCATAGCTGCCTGTCATTAGCCACCTAGGCCTCTCTCAATCCAGTCACATCCACAATCAAGATTCTCCATCACGTCACCTGTCCCTCCGCATCACAGGGCCTCTGCAAACTGAGCCAACGTGAGGAGTCAGACGGCTTTGTTTTCTGAGCAGAAAAGAGTAGAGGCTGGGGCTGAAGAAGCTGAAATATCACAGCCATACTTCTAATGCAAGGGGCAGTTTCAGGTCTGCAGGCCAGGCCCTGAGTGATCCACCCCTAGCTTTCCCAGGCCTGGTGAGTCATCTCTCAAGAACCTCACCACCTAGCCAGACCTAGTAGTGTGTGTCTTAATCCCAGTAGTCAAGGGGCAGAGGCTGGAGGCCAGCCTGGGCTATGTATTGAGACCCTGCCACAAAACAAAACAAACACAAAATCTCTGCCTCTGGGGCCGGAGGGATGGCTCAGCAGTTTAAGAGCTCTTACTGCTCTTGCAGAGGACCTGGAGCCAGTTCCTAGAACACTTATTGTGGTCATAACCAAATGTAACTCAGTTCCAGGGCATCTGACCCCCTCTCCTGACCTCTGTGGGCACGAGGCATGCATGTGGTACACATATACACACAGAATACTCATACACATAAAATAAACAAATCTAAAAATATCTCACTGCTTTTACATCAGTCCTTGGCTCCCAGGACCATTCAAATAAATCTGGACAGAGGTGGCTTTGGCTGCCATCAGGGCAGGGTGGAGCCCAGGCTAGGAAAACAGACCTTTCTCCCAGATTATTCTGACAACGGGGGTGGGGTTGGGAATTCCCCTGTCTAGAAGCTAAACCTGAAAACTGTCTGTCTTGGGCCACATTAGAAGCAGTACAATGTCCAGACAGAGGGAGATGATTGACTAAGGTTTGCATGCTGTACTGCTCACATCATACCTAGAGCACTGTCCCATCCCGGCTCCCTTTCAGGAGGTGGAGTGGTAGGGATGAACAGGGAGAGGGAGCCTGGATAGATACTGAGCACCAATCAAGAGAGACCTTGAGGGAATAGTGTTTACCTTGAAGAGAAGCCTAGGGGCTCCAGCAGACTCAGAAGCCTGGAAAATGGGCTATGCAATCTTGGGGCTCTGAGATCCTAGCCAGGGTATGGGAGATACACTGAGGCCTTTAGGCCCTGGGCCATAAGGCAGTTGGCCTCCTGTCCTGAGAGGTTTCCAGGTACCCGCCTGCTGAATGACAAACCCCTCAGACCCCGCCCAACTTGAAGAACAAGGATTACATCAAAGTACCAGGCAGGCTCTTCCATCTCCAGGATTGAAGGGAGGGTAGAGCAGAGACCCTCAGATAGTTCCCATCTGTCTAAGACTACCCACAGAGCTAAGAGGGAGAACTTGGGGACACACTACGAGGCTTCACTTTTCCCTGCCAGGACCCCATCTTCAGTGAGATCCAGACCCCAGGTCCACCCTGCTACTCCGTGAAGCTGTTTCCCACCCATTCTAGTGCTTTGGGTAAATCGAAATTGGCAGGATCCTCGTGTCCGCCTGGGAGATGACCCCATGGCTGGGCACCACAACTGCCTCAGTGGACAGGTTACCTGAAAACCGCCCCCACAGCATTTGGGAGAGCCAGGAGGGCCTGATTCAGAAAGCCCAACCTCCCTCTGCTGTTCTACCAATGAGTGTGTGTGACCTTCGCTAGGTCACCGGGTCATTCTCCTTAAAGAGCCCTGCTGGAATTAGTGCAGGAGTCCTGCCAGCCCCTAGGCACCCCACAAGAACAGGAGTTGTGATCCCTGGGAACCATGACAACAGAAGGGAGGGCATAGGGGTTTGTTGTCTCCATCCAAATGTCCTAATACCAGAATTAGAGAAGCCATGAGGTCAGAGCAGGCCACCAGGAACTGGGCACTTTGAAAGGCACTTTTCTCATATCTATTATGGGTCCATTAAGCAAACCTGTCTCCAGTGCGGTGAGCAAAGTCAGCCTCCTCCAGGGATATGCTCCATGCTGGCCTGCCAGAGGTTGACAGCCAAGTTCCCTTCCACCCGGATGGTCCTATTCTCAACTGCGTCCTTGGAACTTCAGACAGCCATCGCCTTACTTGGCCCTCTGTTGCTGCCTACACGGGTCTAAGGGCAGGGAAGTTGAGTGGGTAAGAAACCCGATTCACAGGCTGATGCCCTATCAGCTTCCCAAGGCTCCAACAGCCCCAGCTGACCACATGCTTCTGTGGATGCCTGTGCCCTCCTCACGGGACCTGGAGTAGTTTGACATGGTGTGGTGTTCAGTTCTGCTGCCGAAAGAATTCATCTCCTCCCAGGGGACGAAAGGCCGTCACCCTCAGCCTGCCAGCCCGCCCAGGTGGACCTGGACCTGCAGGCTTAGGGACAGTAACGGCAAAACAGAGGCTCAGGGACCCTTCCTTCTCCATGCCAGTCCCGCTGTGGGTATGTCTAAATAATGAAGGGATAGGCATGGAATCTCAGTGTGAGAAGGGGCAGGCACCTGAGATGTCATCTCATCTAAGTCTTGGAGTCACCAAGAAGAGAACACACAGATGGGAGTGCCTTGCTCACTCAGACTACAATGACAAACCTCCCCAGAACAACACAGGCGGCCTCAGTACAGCCAGTCAGTCCCCGTGTGTGCGAGTTAAGAGGCAAAGCCGAACGGAAATCTGCTGTGCTGCTTCCTAGACACGTAACCTAAGGCAAACTCCCTCTATGCCCTCATTGCTTCGTGCATAAAATACAGGTTTGGAAGACTACTCAGTATATACAAAGCACCCACTATGCGCTCTTACACTAGTAATCCAACAAGTGCTCGGTTCTTGAAGTCATCACTGGGCTTTCCAAGGGCTTCAGAACAAACCTGTCTGTGGTGATGTATTGTGTCTCCCCCCACTCCAATGTACTGTGTCTCCCAATAAAATAAAACTTGCCTGGAGATCAGAGGAAAAAACCAGCCACTATATAGAAATCAGGCAATGATAGCACAAGTCTTTAATCCTATTACTCAGGAGGCAGGGATCTGTCTGCATCTCTGTGAGTTCAAGGCCACACTGGGAACAGAGCCAGGCATGGTGGTACATGCCTTAAATTCCAACACTAGTTAATCATGGAGGTCTGGAGGTCTGTACAGACAGACAGGAAGTGACAGAGCTGGGCAGAAAGAGGAAGTGATGTAGCTGGACAGACAGAGCAAATCGGATGGCAGAACAACAAGGCATATAGGCATGAGTAGACAGGAAGTAGCTCGCTTTTGGAAGCTGCGGAGTTGGTGAGGTGAGGTTAGCTGTGGCTTGTTCTGTCTCTCTGATCTTTCAGAATTTACCCCAATAGCTGGCACCGAGTTTTTTTTATTAATAAGACTATTTAAGATTCGAGTTACACCTGTCCCCCTCCCCTGTGCTACCCAGAAGCTCTTACTGGTTCCTGTAGGCTCAATGGTCCACAAGCTCAGGGGACTGACCATGTGTGCATGTCCATGTCCTGGGGCACACTGAGGCTTGGAGCAGTGGAAAGTCAAGGCACACAGTGCTGGAGGGAGAAGTCCAGAACCAAGGGATTGGGAAGGTTGGTTTTTCCTGAAGCCTTCCTCCTTGGGTTTGCATGTCCTCCTGTGGTGGCCCCTCAAGCTGTTACCTCACGTGATGGCATTTCAATCTGTTACCTCTGCTCTAATCTACTTGGGTGGGAGGGAACACAGGGCATAACACCCAGGGCACTGCTCATCTCCATCTGCAGCCCATCACTTCTTTCCTTTTTTCTTTTTCTTTCCAGATAAGGCCTTGCTACGTAGCCTAATAATCCTCTCACACCAGACTCCTCAATGCTAGGATTACACGTGTGCACCAGTCTAAGTTTCCTTCTTACCCAGATGCCAATCATGTTACATAAGGATGCAGCCCAGTGCTCTCTATAGAGACCCTGACTCCCAGAAAAGCCATGGGGTCAAGGACTGAGCAAGGCTTTCAGGGAACACAGTCCACCTGGAACAACATGATCAGTGATCTATGGCAACCCCATGACCATGAGAGGGTCAAACCTGAAGATAAAGGCAACCCTCAAAATGACCATTGATCCACTGAATGAAATAAGCCTAAATCTCCCTTTAGACTTTTGGCAATGGGAGTTAAACATCTTGGTTTAAAATCTACCCTTTCCAATGTTTTCATCGGTAGCCAGTAACATCCAACAAACCAGAGGGCCGTTCTCCCTCCATACTTCTTCCTCTGACCCCACAACTGAGTTCATGGTGAGACACAGAGAACCTATGGCTGAAACTGAACCACAGTCCCCAAGACAATGCTTTCCTCTCGTTTCTTAAGCAACACAAAGAAACAGATGCCCATGTCTCTTGAACACGATAAGTTCCACCCATGTGCACAGACATGGCAGATATGTCCAACAGTAGTTCTAAGGTGTGACCCGAACACACATGTCCTCTTGGGCCCATGTGGGCGTAAGCCTTCATTTGCCCAGAACAGTCTCAGTTCACATCTGTACACAACTGACCGTTCAGACAAACCCCACCGTAGCCACCCTTCCAGCTGCTCAGCCCCTTCGCCTCCTCCTTCACCTCCACAGCCCCAGCGTGAATCCTGTCCTCCGCACCAGGATGGGAAGAGGCGGGACTCTTTTGGAGTTGCCGATTTCATCCCACCCTTCCCACAGCCTGCCCAGCGCCAGATGACGGCTAACCTGAACCAAATGCTGGCAGGTAAGAGACTTAGGATAAAAAGATTAAGGACAACCAGCGGCATGTGGGCAAGGCGATGTTTTCGGGGGAGGGGGAGAGGTAGCTGGCTGTGTTTCCAGAATCTCTGACCCTCACCACTGGCTCTGTCTAGCAGAAACTGGCAGAGCTGGCCCACCCTGGCCAACTTTAACACAGGAGCCGCCGATGCGCTCCATAGCCAACGTGAGCTAGTGGACATGTAAGCCACAAAGATGCTAGCCACCCTGACGGCAAAGAGGAAAAGCTGAATGTCTTTGCTCATAGGAGAGCCTGGGTGCTGTAGACAGATACAAGAAATAACATAAGTGCCCTAAAAAAATCCCACTGTGAACACTGTCCTACTGGGGGACAGGCTAGGATGAGAATTCAGCCCCAGGCCACTGGCTCAGATCTCATGGTTCAAACTCAAAGCAAATTCCTCAAGATCATGGAAGAGGCCTGTGTGTTCCCAGCAGGTGGTAGTGTGGGGAATCTTGTCTATCCCCAGGGATTCCCTATAATGGATTCACAAGGGCAGCATCCACCTCGACCCACAAACATTCCTTCTGTGTAACTTCTGGGTTCTGTGGCCACCACTGTAGCCAGGCATTTCCATGTCTCTGCCCCGAGCCGTCTCCCTCACGGAAGTTAGTTTCATTCTGTGAGGCACACACACCCAGTGCCCAACGCTGAGCCTGGCACACTAGACGCTCACTGAATCCAGCTCTCTGTATGTGGCTCTCAAGTCGCTTCCTTACAAGCAAAAGCATGTTCCAGGCATCAAAGAAAGGCATCTCTCACGACTGTAAAGCATTGTGCCAAAGTAGCCCAGAGTGCCTCCATCAAGCCACACATGGTCGCTCATACCTATAATCCCAGTACCTGGAAGGCTGAGACAGGAGGCTCACAAATTTGGGTGAGCCTCAGCCACATATCTAGACCCTGTCTCAGAAACCAAGAATAAAATCAAACAAAAGTTTAAAAAATAACTTATGTATCACAGACTGCGACTGTGCAGCCAGCTCCACTCCGTCAATGTCTGTCCTTACAAGCCCTCTGTGCATTAAAGTAACGAAGACAGAGACTGGCTGAGTTCTCAGTCTTAGCTCGGCTAACAAAGGCCCTTCTAGCAGAAACGCAACTGTGAAAGGGCTAGAAACCGTGTGTCCCGGTGGCTTCGGAGGCTCCAGACAGACGTGGCCAGTGGCCGCGGAAGCTTCTCACAGGCAGAATACAGCCCCAAAGGTGGGCTAAGTGCTGCTCTGGCCGGCATTCCCAAGCAGATGAACGGGCCAGCCAGCTGACCCCAGGTGTCTCCCCAAGTTTGAAACTACATCTTTGGGCACGGGGAAGACATGGTAAAATGTGGCCTGGAGAAGAAACAACCATGGGAATCCTCACATGCCCTAAACAGCAGGCTGGAAAGATGCCACACAGCAAGGATTTGAGATGAGCTAGCTGCGTGAGAGAAGGCCCTGGGTTTTGTAGACGATGGGACTCATCTACAGATATGTTACTTCCTTTTTTTTTCTTTCCTGCAGTACTGGGGATTGAACCCAGGACCTCATGCATGTCATGTGCAGACCTTTCCTAATACCTAAGCTGAGGTAGGGACAATTCTTCACACCACACGTGTGCCTCCACCACTGTGCAGCTGTCTTCAAAGCCCACTCTCTAGGTCCCACTCAGGGGTCTTCTGTCCTCCTTCCCTTCCCTTCCTTCACATGGCCCTGGGCCTGAAGCCGGACTTGGATGCTGAGGGGAGATTTCAATGAACAATGAGTGAGGAACTCCAGTACTTCCCTAGGCCCTCAGAGTCTCCAGCCCACAATAGGGAGGCTCTTGCCCCAAGACTGTGAGCTAATTTCTTCTCTGGAGCTCTCAGAATAAAATAACAGGTGGACATCCAAAGCTGCAACAGGCCTGAGGTTTCCAACTGCCAGGAAGTATTTTTCTCCCAACCTCAAACCTGAATAGCCCAGCACCACCCATGCCAGGGGGGCTGAGGTCTAGCCTGTGCTCTCTCCAGGTAGGCAAACTTTCCAGTGCCTGCTAGAGGCAGGGCTCTCTGTTCCCCATCCTGGAGGAGACACTGTCAGGGCTCGGGCCCTGGAGTTCTGAACCCAGGTAGCCACCCTTCCACCACAGTCCTGCCTGAGCACACTCCGACATCTCATCTGGGGCAGGGCTTCCCTTGAATTCCGTGAGCCAGGCTGTTCTTAGAAAGGCTGCTGCTGCATCTTCTGCAGCATCTCCAGGCACTCTGGACTTGGAAGGCTTCCAAGGGCATTCTACTGTGGCACCAAAAGTGTCTACATCAGTATTGGGGTGCCCCCTCAGGACTTGTGCAGAGATGCCTTCTCTGGCTGGCCTCTGATCCCAGACACAGGCCATGTCCAGGCAAAGGCTCATGGGAGACCAACACCTCCTGTGTGCCAGGCATAGCTTTGGGTCTTGAGGGTCCAAACAGGAAAAGGCTGGGCTGGGCCCAACAGCAGTATAATGATGGATGAATGAAACAGGGATCTCCGCTATGCTCGGTCACTTAACTTGCATTCCACTATTCTGGCTTGTTCGGCTCTTTAGCAGCGTCTGTATGTCCCCATCTTACCTGAAGTACACCACCCGTTCCTGAAAGCAGTTCCCCTTCTCAAGGGCCTGGGACAGGGCTCCACTCCTCCCTAGGAATGTTAAAAGATGAAAGCACCTCTCGCCTAACTCACTCTCCTGCATCCAGATGAAGCTGCAGCCTGATTCTGCCAGCTGGGCCTCCAGCATGACACAGCATCCCCGCCTGGCTTCCCTAAGGAGCCAGCAGCCTTGTGTGACAAAGGATTCTTCGCAAGGGGAGGAAGAGGTCTGCTCTATTGTCTACAGCAGCCCTGCCAGGGTCCAGGTCCCCCATCCCCTTAGGATACCTCCTCACTCTCAGCACATCGGCTCCTGCTTCCCCTTCTTCCTCCGGTATTGTACTAGCTGCGGTTCTGATCCGAAGCCCATGACCCTGAACTTGCCACTGGTCTTTATTCTCACCCTAACCCAGCAGACCTATTCCAACTTATGCATGGGCTGCCATTCACAGTCAGTTGGTGTGACCGGAAGCCTGGAGGGGGGCGGGTCTGTGGAGGGTTCCCCTTCAATGTAAACAATAACCACAGGCTGTGCTCCTCAAATCTGCTTAACACGTACACTGGCTGGTTTTAAGTCAACTTGACAGAAGCTGGAGTCGTGTGGGGAAGGGAACCTCAACTGAGAAGAAGTCCACACCAATTTGGCTTGCGGTGCGTTAACTTGATGGATGACTGATGTGGGAGGGCCCAGCTCAGTTTTGGGTAGAGCCACCCTTGGGGCTGGTGGTCCTGGGTTCTATAAGAAAGCAGGCTGAACAAGCCATGTGGAGCAAGCCAGTAAGCAGCACTCTTCCCCAGCCTCTGCATCAGCTCCTGGCTCCAGGTTCCTGCCCTGCCCTGACTGCCCTGACTGCCTTCAGTGGACTGTGACTGGGAAGCGGGAGGGAAATAAACCCTTTCCTTGCCAAGTGGCTCTTGGTCCTAGTTATTTTATCCCAGCAACAGAGACGTAACTAAGACAACATGTGACCCTTGATTCACGTCCAGTGCCTAGCCTGGTTGCAGATCCCCTCCCTGGGACAGAAACACCGCGGCTCCGGGAGCCCAGAGGCCACTTTGTTAAAGCCCTCTTTCCCATGCCAGATGAGCATCAGTCACACAGCTGGTCCTCAACTGGTTGTGAAGTACTTCCTCAGCTGAGTCCTTGAGTTCGACCTCACTGTTCATAGTACCTTCCCAGAGTCGGCTGCTCCAGCCTCCGCCCCTTTGTGCCTGCAGTGCGTTACAGCAGAAGGCCCTTTTCTGTCTCCTTTGGCTAGTTCCTTTCTCTCCTGTAATAGTCGATGCTTGAGCTGCCTCCTTCAGGAAGTCCTCCCTGATGGCAGGTGCTCTATGCCATCATGCACTTGAAAAATCATAGTGAAATGTGACAATTTGTGTTTCTCTCCTACTACATCTGAGTCAGGGCTCTATGCCTGTCCTCTGTTGTAGCCCAAGTCTAACACAGGGCCAGGCCTAGAAACAAAGCCAAACAGCAATGAAGAAGGTTGTGCCAACTGCAGGGGGATCAACCAAACCTCATTGGTCCATCCCACCCCATGCACACACATTTTCCCTGTATCCACTTCTGGGTGATTATCCAATCTAAAACCCCTCACACTGAATACCTAGACCTACTCCCAAAAACGTCTCTTCCATTAAACCATCCCAAACTGGTCCTACTCTACATATCATTGCTATGGAAACTGCCTCCCATCTTTTATCTATTCCACAATCCTTCTCTGGAGTTAGCTGGTGGGTCCAGCTCCCTGGCTGGTCATGACCAACACAAAGCACAAACCTCTGAAGGGTTCCAGGTCTCCATTCACAAAACAACAAGGATGATGTCAGATGATAAAACATCCTTAGCACTGTGCACCGAGGGTGTGGAGCCTGCAGATACAGGGTCCACGTGCCTGTTCTAAAAATTATTCGGGACTTGGGCATGTTACGAACAATGGAGACTTGGTCTGCTCACCTGTAAAACGGGCCGGGGAGATGAAACCAACCTTACAGGTGGAAATGAAAAGTCTACATGGGTGATTCATGTACTACACATAAAGCCAGATGAAGCACAACCCCCATTGCCTTCTCCTCCATTGCCATTCTGTCTTTGCTTAATTCAGTTAAAGAGCTTGGGTAACGCAAGGCCATAGTAGCATTTAGTGTCTAGCTCCATGCCATAGGGCCAGAAAGCAACAAGGCCTCCACGCCTCAAGAGCACTCGTTTATTCTTGGATGCCAAGACAAAATACAAGGCAACAAAGGCCGGCCCTGAATCAGGAAAGCAGTCTCCAGCCAAGCGGACATCCAAGGAAAGAGAGGGAAAAGTGTGCAGACTGAAAAGTAAAGTCCACTGTTGTTTTTTGGTATTTTTGTTTGTTTGTTTTTGGTAAGAATCTGGTGTAGAAAAAGAAATTGGGTCAGTTGTGGTGACACATACCTACACCAGTAAGATCTGCTGAAGAGGTGGAGGCAGGAGGATCATGGGAAAGAAATTGGCTAAGAAATCATGAAAGACCAAGGTTTCCTGCCCCACTCTGCCAAGAGCTCCATGTGACCCTGAATAAGCCATTTTACTTCTGAGGCCTGGCGGTCTTTGCATGGAAATAGGTAATCTGCTTCTCCATCCAGTCTGCCTGGCTCCAGGGATGAGTCTGTTCTCACCCTGTTCTGAACCACAGCTCGGCTCGGGCTACAGACGGCAGCTAACACGTGATCAGGTAAGTTCTACAGAACACCACTGTGAGGAGTTCTTAGAGACTGTAATTTGCCTGTCTGTTTGTATGTCTTCCTGTCTCTCTAGAAACAAGATTCTGCATCCCAACCACCCACCTCCAGCTTCCACCACACAATCAGCATTTCTACTACCTTAGAGCTGGGACAGTAGAAATGGAATCGGAGGGTGACAGAGACCACACAAGTGAATCTGAGACTAGATGAAAGCAGCCTTATACTAACATCTACACAGACCTTGTAAGCCCTGAAGGACCTCACACTAATATCATATACTAACATACTAACACACCAACATCACAGACCTCATATTAACATCATATACTAACATATCAATATCACAGACCTCATACTAACATCACATACTAACAAACTAACATCACAGACCTCATACTAACATCACATACTAACACACCAACATCACAGACCTCATACTAACATCACATACTAACATACCATTATCACAGACCTCATACTAACATCACATACTAACAAACTAACATCACAGACCTCATACTAACATCTACACAAACCTTGTAAGTCCTTCAGGAACTCAAACTAATATCACATACTAACATACTAATATCATAGACCTCATTCTAACATCTACACAGACCTTGTAAACCCTGCAGGGCCTGGTGAGACCTTGACCAAAACCACAGCTCCTCTCTGAGTCATGGCACAGTAGAACTGGGGATAGGAGCAGAAAGAACATCTTCACAGTGTCTTGGTGAGCAGAGGAACCTGCTGGTTGGCTTCTGGGTACGTCTCCATCAGCTGCCTACCTCTTGCAGAAGGACATAGCTCTAGAGCAGTGGTTCTCAACCTTCCTAAGGCTGCGACCCTTTAACACAGTTCCTCATGGTGTGGTGGCCCTCTGCCCCCATCATAAAATTATTTCCTTGCTACTTCATAACTGTAATCTTGTTACTGTTGCAAACTGTAATGTAGATATCTGTTTTCCAACTCTACGGTCAACCCTGTGAAAGGGTCGTTTAACCCAGAGGTCTAGACCCACACGGAAGACTCCAAATGGCCTGCGGTTCAGGTAACAGAGACATGAGGACCATTCCTACCACAGCTTTCCTCTCCCTTCGCTCTATGATGCTAAGCACCAGCGTGAGACCTGGCAACCGACATATGTGAACCTGATTAGGTTCCCAGGGTAAGCACTATGAAGTACTGATGATTGGTTACCTTCTTAGGGCTCTACTCTTGATGTGTAACTTAACTAGTCCTGCTGTAGCTTGTGGGCCCAAAACAGCATGGATTGTGTAGCCTACATGGATCCATCATAAGTACTGGAGAAGCTAAAACTCCTATATCCACCACAACAGCTAGAACACCGTTTTAGACACTAACACGGCGGTTCTCAATCTTCCTAATGCTGCCACCCTTTAATGCAGTTCCTCGTGTTGGGGTGACCCCAACCATATAAAATTATTTTCATTGCTACTTCATAACCGTAATTTTCCTACTGTTAAGACTCATAATGTAAATATCTGTGTTTTCTAATGGTCTTAGGCGACCCCTATGAAAAGGTCACCCAAAAATCTCACAAAGGGTCTCGACCCACAGGTTGAGAATCATTGTTTTGCACATAGCAGGGACCAGTTGTTAATTTCTCTTGCACGTACTTCAAGATACACAAGCTCAAAGGTGCCCAGTACCCATTTGTGAGTGAATGAGTGGTTCGGATAATTTACTGATCAGGTTGCTAACCTGAAAATCCCCCGCAAGCCCATGTCTGAGAACCTTCATTTGCATGAACGTTGAGGCGCTCACACAGATGTGTAGGGATGCTTTGCTGTTTCCTAGGTTGGACCGTTCCCTAGAGAGGGAGGAAGACAGGATCACAGGGAGGGTTGCATGGTTAATTTGATGGCACTGGAAGCAGTAGAGAGCACATCTTGGCAGCACTTGGGATCCTGAAGCAGGATCCCGTTGCTGTGAGTTCGAGATCTGGGCTGCACTAACCCCAGTCCAGCCTGTCTCAAAGAAACAAACAACAAAAACCTATGCAACAAACACATCTTGGATTCACCAAGGACTCCATGAACACACCTCTATGTACAAGTGCATGCGCACCCTATGTGCTTGTTATATGTTGACAGATAATAGGTATGTCACAGCTGGCATGTACTCATCAACATCAAATCATCCGATGGGTGATAAAGGCCCGTGGTTTATAGTGGCTGCTTTCACTCTTCACTGTTATTTATTTTGATAAAATCCAAACACAGGTGGTATACACCTTTAATCTTAGCCCCTCCTGGTCTACGTAGGGAAGCCAGCCAAGGCAATACAGTGAGACCCTGTCTCAAAGCAACAACAAAAAAGTGTTTTGACAAAGAACAAGTACCAGCATAATTTACCCTGTTCTCAGGCTATTTCCTGGGGGTACCAAAAACTCACCCTCAAAAAGAGAGGGTCACTATTTAAATAAAAAGCTGTGGGTACTAGGTACACACCTGTTATCCCAGCAGTTGGGAGGCAGTGGTGGCCAGGCAACACTGGGGAGCCCCTGTCTTAACAACAATAAAGCTATGGCCTGCAAAGAAATCACAAGAGCAGGAAAGCTGCCCTTTACTTAGGCACTAAGCAAGTGACATCATTTCCTGGGCCTTAGTGTCCTCATTTGTACAGTGGGATTGGTCCTTCCCTACCTGACAGGATCTTTTTCATAAATGTAATGACATGCAGGGGGGAAGCTGCCCTGTAAAATCATACAAACATGTTCTTATTCCAGAAATCTACTCAACTCAATGGCACTATACCCAGAACGCCTTACAAATGACTTCCTATGAGCTGGGCGTTCCTCACCAGGCCAGGCGCTGGACACACGCAGAGCCTGTTGCCCTAACCGTGGAGTCCTATTTCACACACTCAGGGGACTTTCCTTGGGCCACCGGAGAGCGTCCTGCCACTATCTAATGTCTGTTGAGGGTAATCTGTTCCTGTATAATTGGGTTATTTGAAAATACTGTCGATTTCCTTGCAAGGCCCAGGGCTGCTGCGAGCGGAGATTCCAGAGGTTTGGGCCCAGGTCCTACGCTGGGCAAGAGGAACGCGGCAGGACAGCCCATAGCTCCTCCCTGTGCTCTGCCTAGCCTTCCTCCGAGCAGAGGCGGTGCTTAAGCTGTGTCACTTTCGACCTGGGGAGGCTCCCAACACCCGAGCCTGCAGCTTCCGAGGCGAGGCGTCCAGGCGGTGCAGGGGCCCCTAGCCAGAGGAGGATAATCTCAGCGCTTCAAAAATGACAGCCGGGGCGGGCGGGGCAGGCAGTGGAGTGTGACCCCGCAGGCCTGCGGATAGAGGCAGACAGGGCCTAGGCTGCGGCTATCGGGCAGGCTTGGTCCTCCACTGAAGAACTGAGAGCTAGGAGGGGTGGCTGAACGGGTGGGTTCTCTCCAGGATCTGGGAAGACAGCTGAGAGAATGCGCATCACCGGGACCCTCCGTACTAAGGTCAAGAATCCTGAGCCCCGACGCGGGGTGCAGGATGGGTGGGTGGGGCGCCAGAGTTTGGGTGGATCCTCCCAGCCGGCTGGGTGGGCAGCCAGTCACTGGACTATGGGGACAAGAGAAACGTTGAGGGAAGGTTACACGGGGCTTGGGACTCGGGCGCGCATCCGGAGAGCCCAAGCCACCTTAAGGTCTGTCTTCCCCGGCGCTAGGCGAAGAATTCCTTAGAAACGCAAACGTGGACACACATAAGATAGAGAGCCCAACTCACACCATTTGGGGCTGACTGGGCCAATCCCATGAGGCATCCACCCTACGCTGTTCTCCACTATGCCGCCCCCTCCAAGACCAAGCTGTGTGTACACACACAAACAGTTGGGCGGGGGAGGCGACGCCTCCCTCCTGGTAGGGACACGCAGGGCACAGCCACCGATCCCTCCCCTCTACATGCCGCGCCCCCTTCTCAGCTCACACGCCCCCTGGCCCCTACCCGGAGAACTCTGTAAAACCAGAGCCAAGGAGGCCAAGAGAAGGGTTTGAATCCTGGATTGTCTTTTAATGCCAATAAATAACCAGCTCTGACTCCCGGTCCTGGGGACGCCTCCTCCGGTGGCACCCACACGCGGCCCTCTGGGTCCCCTAGACATCAGCCTCAGCCAAGCCACCGCCCCCCTCTTCCCCCTAAAACCTCCGTCTGTGACCGTCACCTGCTAGGCCCCCTCATTCAGCTTTTGGGAGCTTGTCAACTTAACCCCACATCTGCAGGGCGTATCTATCCCCCAGGCCCCATTACTCCGAGGCCACAGGAATGATAATTCTTATAGCCAACAGAATCGCCACGGCGCAGAACGGCCAAAGCTGCCACTGCAATGGATCTACCAAGGCTGCCTCCACTGCTCCCATCCGCCGCGCCCTCCGAGGCCCGCGGGCTCACCAGAGACGAAAGGAGGGGTCTGCTGCCTGTCTAGACGAGAGCCATCCACAGATATCACCGAGCCCGCGGGGACTGCCGCGGCCACAGACACCATCCGTCAGCACGGAGGGAAGGGCAGCGTGGACACGCGCGCGCACACACACACACACACACACACACACACACACACACGGGTTCCCTCCCGCAGGCAGCCCCGGAGGGCCACAGACACCATCCGTCAGCACGGAGGGAAGGGCAGCGTGGACA
>CABHPR010155056.1:0-12903 GCA_902168415.1 Peromyscus melanophrys
AAAAAAAAATGAAACAAAACACAGGTTTTGCCCATCTTGGAGGTGTTTAGATAAGCTTGTACTGCAGCTCACTCTAGCCATAAAACAATAAAAGTTTCCGACTTGTCATTATTTTGACAGCTTCTGATATTTCAATAGTCAACTAGGCTATCTACAAGCTCATGAGATTTGTTTGAGAAATGAATATAGGGCATTATCTGCACTTTGAGCCTCTAATGAGGAGATTTTTAGCAGATAGTATCTGTTTTTTAGAGTGCGATACATACACTTGATAATGAAATATGGCCTATTAATGACTTAAATAAGCAGGGGCACTAGCTCTGTGCCCAAACCAACCATGTAGGCATGTTTTAAAAGTACAAGGGGCTTCTTCAAATACCATCAGGAATAAGTCATCTAGTGTCTCAGGTTAATACATCAGTGCGGTTGCTGTCACTATGAAAAATTGGATTTTTTGTTTACTTAAAATTTGAAATGCCATCATTTGGTGCTTGAAAAATGAGGTGGGAAAAACGAATGTCCTTCTGCTGGTGAAAAATGGAGATTTTATTAGAGCAAAGGAGGCAGGAGGAGAAAGTGCTCATCTGCTCTGATGGAAGAGTGTTTACACAGGAAGAAATATAACAATAAGTAGGCCACAGGGGATCAGGGCAGCAGAATCACTTAGGGAACTGATGACAGCAGGAGTGGAAAAACTCTGCCTGGATCCAGACTGACCCACCTCTCAGTCCCCATATACACGCAATGGATAAATGCGTCTTGATGGAAGACTCATGTTTCACGGCAGTATGAGACTCCCCAGCTCGACTGCATCTGTTAATAATAAAAATTTGCCTTCTGGAATGAGAGTTTAATAGTTCTTGTTCATGCTTTAAATAGGAGATCATAGCAATCAATCAGCATTACAATTTTAGTAGGTAGTCACATGTGAAATATATTATTTCTGACATTTAATTTGGTCAAAATTAAGTTAAAATATTCACTCAGAGAGACAGATTGATAAAATAATAATTATAAGCATATAATCCTAGAAATTTTGTACTTCGTGCACACTAAGAAGAACCATCAAATTAAACATAGTTACTATTTTTAATGTAACAATAAGAAAATATTCTCTTATTCCATTCAAATTTAGAGGCTATGTATCAAATCCAATTCATTACAAGAATAAACTTCACACACATAATGTTGCACAACATGTTTCATATTTTAATATATTTCATTAGTCATATGCATATGCGATTAATTGTCCAGGATAGCATTTGAAATAATATCTAATTTATGGTTTTATATAAACCATCTAAATACCATCTTTATGTTAATTCAATTAACTTATTTACACTTTCTACTACTTTTATCCATACACACAGATGCATACATAAACATGTATAGGGAACTATTAAAGTGCCACAGGCATTTAATCTAATATACCTACATGTGAATACAACTGCTGTTGATTACAAGTATGGTCTTACTAACTATACATGTAAGCATGGAATTATTTCAAAGGCATGGCTTATATCTGACTTGTCTTTTACGGAATGCAATGTATTAATTAAAAGAAGGTTCACAGTAAGTAGTCTGTTGATGAATAAATATTTAAATAGTATGAATGAAAGAATGAATCCATATAATAATTGAGTAATATTAAAGTAAATGTTTCCCTTCAAATAGAGTCAATAGTACAGCTTACTGATTCTTCTAAGTAAACCTAGATAGGCCACACTTATCCCAATGAGAAAACTGCCTCTTACTCTGTAACAAATTACATTTAACCCCAGTTCATGCATCCTCAAAAACTGTAGGTTTCTAATAAGTACACATTCCTGAGTTGAGAAATTGTACTAGTATTTCTATGTTATAGAGTATTCTAAAATATTTTCAATGATTGTTATGCCAAATTCATCTAAATACAATTTTGGCCTTATCTACCAACCAATTTGTGAATTAAATAGTTTCATTGATAAGGAAACATTACTATATTGTTTTGGAGTACATGTTAGAACATACGTATCACATTTTTGTATCTTAAATCTATGTATATTTATTTTCTAAGGAGAATGTCAAAGAAAGTAAAAACAAAATAATGCACCAAATTTTTGCAAAACTGACCAAAGGCAAATTTAAAGAAGGCAGCCAGTGCCCTAAATATTTTTATGTAATCACTGAAGACAAATTTTATAAAAAAATTTAAAAAGTCGTATCAAAGATTTTTATGTTTTAAAATCATTGAATTTACTTGTGTGTGTGTGTGTGTGTGTGTGTGTGTGTGTGTGTGTGTGTGTGTACATGTATGTGCCTGTGTGAATGAGTGATTGTGTGTGTGTGTGTGTGTGTGTGTGTGTGTGTGTGTGTGTGTGTGACAACATATGTGGAAGACAGAGGACACACTGAGCAAGTCAGTTCTCTCTTTCCACCATGTGGGGTCCAGGTATTAAACTCAGGTCACCAGCCTTGAGTTTACTCCTTTACCTGCTGAGCTATCTCACAGGACCATTTTTAAGATTTGATGTTAGTCAAATTATAACACACTTACTTCTATAATATTGACCTAATTCTATTTGATGAAATAAATTATACATTTGCCATGCTCCTCTGATCATTAACTTTCTTTCATCTAATAAGTTAGTACTAATACTCCAGCTTTGTTGTCTTTTATAATGATTCTCTTGAAGGCTCTGGAGACTTTGTCTGGGTATGTAAAACCTATAATCTGATAATGACTTCACAGAAAGATTGTTAAAATTTTAAATCGAGTCATTTTGACAATATACATTATTGGTATAGGAAATACTGTCATGCTTTTGACAGAGTCTGACAATTCAAAAATATGGTGTGCTTTTAATTGATGTGGGTCTTCTTTATTTCATAGAACAAGGGGATTTTTTATTTTCACCATGGATGGTGTAACATATAAGTTAAATTTACATTATAATTCTGATCTTTGTCAAAACATTTTAAGCAATATCACCGAGATGCAAACATTCAGAAAAAGGAGTTGGTTTAGCTGCACTAATACCAGACAGAGTGTTACTTAAAGGAGAGATACTTGATCACACTATGGTGAATCCACAGTATAAATGTCAATTCTAAAATCTGTGTACTCAACTTATACAAAATCTTTTAATGAAGTAAGATCAATGCTACACATGAAAATCTTATTAGAATGGGTACAATTTCTTCTAGTAAGTATACGTATTTTAATGAAAGCATTTAAACTTCCATCTGCAAAATAAGTGAACGTAATGGTGACAAACTTTTAAGGACATGTGGAATATTTAACAAAATTGGTTATAAAATATTCTCACTATCTTAAGCTGACAGCTTTTTGAGCAATAGCCAATGACAATGAAGCAATTACCCACGAAAGCAGCAACAAAGGACTAGAATAAAAAAAATATAAATGCAAATTTAATACAATCTTTGATAAACTGAGGATCAAAAAAAAACATGAAAATAGGCATTCTACATTTTGTACATGAATGAGTACAAAGACATACCATGTATGCACACTTAGTTGTCTTGGTACTCATGAAGACTGAGAAGAGGAAAGGCAATTAATAACACTCGATTCAAAATACAGAAACCTCTCCTACCAGTTTAAAGTATCTTTGAAAATAAAGTTATGTTTAAAGATCTATTAAAATACTACACTATGACAAGAGGAAACTTAATACTGATTTTGTTCTTAGTTAATATCAGTTATTAGAAACAGCACTATAAGTTTGTGCTATCTCCTCTAGACTCTCATACCTTTACTGTATATGATATTCTTCAATGGCACTTAGATTTTTTTTTTTTTGGTTTTTCAAGACAGGGTTTCTCTGTGTAGCTTGTGCCTCTCCTGGAACTCACTTGGTAGACCAGGCTGGCCTCTGCCTCCCGAGTGCTGGGATTAAAGGTGTGCGCCACCACCGCCTGGCTGACACTTAGATTTTTTAAGAAAACATTTAGTGTCTTTCTACATTACTCACTAATTAGTATTTCCATAATTTACTAGTATTTCTAATAATATATTAAATCACATGATCAAAAATGATTTAATCATTATAGTTCATGAGCCATGTCAGAACACACATGGCTGTGAACTGCAAAGAAATCAGAGACAATGGGGCAAACATGTTTGCATGTAAGAAAAGTACAGGGAAATTACTATGCTTAGTACATAAGTATTTTTAAATTCAGAATAAAATTTCCATAGATTTCCTGCAATTTTACATCTACTTATTCAGAGCGTAATTCAAGGAGGTAGTGGAGTTTGTTATACAGAAATGTAATATCACTGAATCACCTTAATGGAAACATATGAGAAGATCAATTTTATAAGTAGGGGAAAGTGCATACACTTGCATAAAAAATGTTTCATCTAGGAAAGTGAATTCCTGCTATGAAAGCAGTTCAAGCATTGGTAAAACCATAAAAACATATTTGAACCACAGTCCCTAGGTTGAGAGGTCCTTTGTCACAACCACTGACCTTCATTAATGTACATACTGAAATCAGTAATTTCTTGGGGAACGTGACTTCTAAAAATACTGGGACTGAGGCAGGGCTGCAGCTGAGCAGTACATATTGGTATAATAATTTTTAAGAGTTCTCGATGCCACATCTTCAGGACCTCCAGAAAGGGAGTTAACAACAAGAAGAATACTACTACAGAAAGACAAATGTAGTGCAAATACCATAGTGTTGTTTTCAACTTTACATGAAATTATTAAAACAGTAGACCAAAGACATGTAATGTTTATTCTTGGGGTTACAATACAGATATACTTTGGTAACTACTAATTTATTATGATTTTTCATTCTTCCTTAGTTTACATATGGAATACAATGAAGTATGATATCTATTCTCACTTACCCTACAACTCCTCCTTCTCAATTCCATTTCCATTTTTTGATAGCTTCATAAATCCCATTGGAGCTGTCCATTTGTACATGAATGCATGGTCAACCATTGGTACATGGAACTCTTACCAGTGGGCACATCCTGAGAATTTATAAGGCCCTATTCCCCAAAGTTATCAGCTGCTAAACAGCTTCTCAACTAAACCTGGAGAGCATCTACCATTGCCTTTCCCAGAATTTTGGAAGGCTTGAACTTGTGCAGTCAACTACAGATGCTTGAATGTAGGGGAGCTGGAGCACAATCCTTAGCATCATCTATCTTGACTTTACAGACAGGATCTCTCAGTAGAGCTCACCAAGAAAGCTAATATAGCTAGCCTATAAGCACCAGGGATCTGCCTGTCTCCACATAACCAGTGCTAAGATTACAGGCATATGTCATTACAACCAGTTTTGTGCTTCTGGGAATTGGAATCAGTTCCTCATGGCTGCAGGGCAAGAACTTTACCAACAAAGGTATTTTTAAGCCCAGGGAATGTTGCTGAACTGTTGAGAGAAAAGGTGATATAAATATGTAGCATGAATCTTAAAAGTTCTTATTAATTAAATCAAACCTGGGGCCAGTTATTGGGGTGAAATGCTGGAAGATCAGAGAGACAGAACAAGCCACAGCTAACTTCACCTGACCAACTTCTCAGCTCATCTTGTTCCCTTAGACTGGAAGCCTCTGTGTCCTCATATCCAAATGGCTCTCAGCTGAACTGTGCTGCGCAAAACCCAAAAGCTTAACCAGCCAAATGCTTAACCAGCCAAATGCTCTAGTTTTTGGTTCTCACACCTTATATATCTTTCTGCTTTCTGCCTCACTCCCTGGAATTAAAGGCTCGCTTTCTAGGATTAAAGGCATGAGTCACCATGCTTGGCTGTATCCTTGAACACATGGATTTCTGCCTCTGGAATGCTAGGATTAAAGGCATGTGCTACCACTGCCTAACCTCTATGTTTAATATTGTGGCTGTTCTGTCTCTGACCCCAGATAAGTTTATTAGGGTGTACAATATTTTGGGGAACACAATACCACCTCATAAATATGCTATTTAAGACACATCCATATGTACATGTATTGAGAGGAAGGTGTATATCATACCAGCAGGATTTAGTTGAATATTGTTATCACAAATACTTTCCTGAATGTAAATAAAATTTATCAATTAAGTTTGTGAATATATTGATTATAAAATAAGAAAACTAATTACGCTGAGCAATGATTTTTCCTTGGAATCCACGTGTTACTTTTCTTCTTCTTCTTTTTTTTTTCTTATTTCAATGGATTTTTGGTGTGAAAGCACTTCACAGTTTAAGACACTATTTAGAACAAACAACTGATAAATAAATTCAAGTACAAGCAAAGAAACCAAACTTGACAAAAGATTGCAGAAATTTCTAAGGAATTACTATGGGATGTTAACACAGAGCATGGATTCATTCAACTACTAAATGGTATCATTAGAACTCACTTCTGAAATGCACTGATTTTTCTAGTTAGTTCTGTGTACTGGATGCTTTGAAGTACCTGTAACTCCTTGACCAAGTGAGGGCTACATGGCTGTGCTGAAAGACCATGAACAAAGAAACCTCAGGAAGAAAATGTTTCTGTCTTACACTTTCCAATCACTATTCATCATTCAGGGAAGTCTGGGTAGGAACTCAGTCTGGAGGACTGGATAGATTCAGAGGCCATGGAAGAATGCTGACTATAGGCTTGCTCATCATGGCTCGGCCTGTTTTCTTATAGAACCTAAGACCACCAGCTGAGGGATGGCACTACCCACAAAGTTCTAGGCCCTCCACCATCAATCAGTATTTATGAAACTGCCCTATGGGCTGCCTACAATCTGATATTATGGAGGTGTTTTCTCAATCTAGGATTCCTCCTCTCCAACGACTTTGGCTTATGTTAAGTTGGCATAAAACTAGCCAACACACTTCTCAAACTACAGATGAACAGAACTATAAAAAACAGTTAAATTCATCTTTTTCTAAAGCTCAGAAATTTTCGATAGTGTCATCTTTGAACCGTTAAATTTTATATTCTGGAACAGACTATATTAACAACTCATTAACATTGTTCAAAGAATTGACAAGTAGGTGATCTCCAAAAAATTGTTTAGATATAAATCCAAGAAAAAGTAATTACAGACAAAGTCTGTGGCTGAAGTTTTCCTGTGTCCCACCCAGTCTGCAGCAGCTCAGGCCCAAGTAAATACACAGAGCCTTATATTATTTATAACTGCTTAGCCATTAGCTCCGGCTCCCTACTGACTAGCTCTTACATTTAAACTCAACCCATTTCTGTTAATCTATATGTCGTCATGTGTTCCATGGCTTTACCTGTGTACCATTACATGCTGCTCCCTGGACGGTGGGATGGCTTCTCTTGACTCAGCCTTCCTCTTCCCAGAATTCACCTCTCGGCTTGCCCTGCCTATACTTCCTGTCTGGCTACTGCCAATCAGCATTTTATTAAACCAGTCTGCAAAAGCATTATCTCACAGCAAAACTCAGTATAAAATTTGTTTTGATAATTTTAAGAATTTAATTATGAGATAACTTTCTGGAACAGACTTTGAAAGTATAACACCATTGAAACAAATACAAACTAATCAGACCTCTTCTTTGGGGTGATTGTTTTGATATTATCTTTTTTCCAGATTATGAAGAGTGGGTCACATATATAAGCAGTTGAGAGGAAAGTAAATAATAATAAATTCAAAGTCTGATAAATTCAACAGAGACTATGGTAATTTTAACCTCATATTGTTGGAAATCAGAAAAAAACTAATGTAAACTTGTTTACCAAGAGAAATTATAAAGAAGGATATGTATGTAATTTTGGAACTGTTTTGAAGTTGTTTTTATGGGGTTAAAATCTTACATTAACTTCAGGTAACTATATCATGTTTCATCAGTGGTACAGGTTAATAACATAAATATTTAGTGAGAATATTTACTATGTGCGTACACTGCACTGTAAATATATAGAATTACACGTAAATAAATAGAAAGCCAGTATGTGTTTAATGGACTTCTCATGTCCCAACAGACAAAATTTGAGTCATTATATAGTTAGGACATTCATTTCTTTACTTCTAATTCATGACACAATGCAAAATTCATTGCAAACAAATTCAGGTAAAATATGTATTAATAATAATTCTTTTGGAATCGTTATGCTCTCTTTCAAAAATAAGAAGCTATAAATATCTGCCTAATATATGGTACACAAGACAATTTATATTGGTTTTCAAAGATTGGCAGGGGAACAAAATGAAAACTGTAGAAAATAACAGTGTTTCCGTCTACCATGATGAAATGAAACACACAAGCTTAGTGCAAACTTCTGTTTGGAAACAGCTCCTGTGTGAGCAAGGTAAGTTTCAGTGAATGATACGGCTTTGTGTATATTTTCTCAATAAGTTTTAACAACCCACCATCAAATAATTGTATCCTACATGAGAAGTAAAAGCAACTTCCAGACCACTAACTAACTAGAGGGAGCTAACTCATTTACATTAATTTTTGCAAACAAAGCTATTTATGGATCAAATACTTTATGCCACATATAGGGCAAACAACATTTAGTAATGCTATGAGTTTTAAACTATTGACTGTATATAACTTGAAAATGAAAGCAGACAAAGAAATACATAGTTTTAACATTCAATGGGCATACAGGACAAAATATATGAAAAGACTACAAACATCTGGGAAAGAACATACATGGAGATTTTTTTTTTTAAGGTGACATTCTCCAAAATGAATAAAAGCACACTGCTATAATCTAGAATCTGGAGTCAAATTGTTGGGCCTTAACTGTGATTATATTCAAATTTCAAAAAATCGTACATATTTAACTTGATAGAGGACTTCTTAATTTGTACTCCTAGAGATAATGGTACAGATGTGCGTCCACATAGCACCTGAAACTCATAGCTGTTTTCTGAGTGCACAATTGTACGTAAAACTGTACAATATAATGCAGCTTTTAAACAGCATTTCTGTGGTTCCTCATGAAATCCAGTTTCCGTTCTTATGTTTTGTAGCTTCTCATGTTTTCTCTTCTATGAAATATCTAGCTGAATCTCTACTCATTTATCACTAGGCTCATGTTCTTTTCTGCGTTTCTGTGCTTTGAATGTGTTTATGCTTATAGTTTCCCTTTATCAAGTATATCACAAGTGAAATGTTTTCTTAGGAAACACTTTGTCTACGTCCATTCTTTCAGATGTCTTTTAAGGTCTGGAGAGGTAGCTCAGCAGTGCTTACCAGTCTTGCAGAAGACTGGCTTTACTTGTTCCCAGCATCCACATCAGTGTGTTCACAACCGCCTATAACCTCAGCTCTCAGAGGGACTCCTGACACCTCTGGACTCTGAATCTGTGGATACCTGCATTCATGTTCACATAACCACACATGGACACACGTAAGTGTAATTAAAAATAATAAAACTAAATTTTTACAAAAAGATGTGTTTAAAAGAGAAGTTTCAGTTTTCCTCGGTGTATTGTTCTTTGTGTTGATGTTAGCCTGGAAATTTTTAATATAACTCATCTGCTCTGACTGACTGCTGATGCCAAACAAAGGAAATGGGAGAATGAAAAGATTATCTAAATATTGAGACCTTCTGGGGTGATGTGGAGAGGCTTTCAAGCCTTATGAAGAATAGCTTGAGAACTCCAGTAGGAGAATGTTGAGGTCCTGACTGCAAAGAGGCTTTACAGAGTTGTGACGCAGAGGTGTGCATGGTTTAACTTACCTTCCACAGCAGAGAACAGGGACAGGGCTTCTCAGTTTGTTCAAACATGTCAAATAAGGACCGAAGGGATCGTTGACATTTCAAAGCCAGACTTTAGTTTGTTGTATTTCTGGCTGCCATGAAGGGTTTTTCACTAGCTCCTGTTAAATGACCAATATTGTTTTTAAAATTTCTGCTCTAAATTGTCTTCTACTGGTTTTGTGAGGTGATAAATAAACTAGTATTTTTAAATATGTATATCAGTTAATTTCATTGTCTATTTCTCCTCAAGAGTGTTAGTGATGTATCTGTTCATAGACTATTTTATATGAATACCAATTTCCTATTTGGATGCCTATTCTGCTCTCCATATATCTTGCTTCCTTGTACAGCACTGAGACCTTCTCCTAGGAGCTGCAACATAGAGACCTTGTGCTCAATCTCAGTTTTCCTGTTCCTTATTTCTCCCTTAGTGTTGTCTCCATTGATTTGTGATCTTCTCAATTCCACACAACATATAAAATGTTTCTCAGCTGAAATGTTGTCCTACTGCAAATTATTTCATTCTAATTTTAAAGGTATTTTCATTTAATTATTTTTACTTAACCATATTTAGCCACAAATTTTGTTCTTAAAGCCTCTTCATTTAGATGTAAAATGTCTTTCTAGATGTCATTCAGCTGCCTCTTGCTCATGGTGCCTTGATGTCTCTGTGGTTTATAGTTGTTTGTTGTATTTTGTTTTTATCTTGTGAATTCAGCAACTGAGAACATTTGAGTCTTTACTTGGTTTACAGGAAGCCTTGGAGATTCCTCTAGTTTTCTTGACTAGTAATTATAATACTTGTATATTTGGGAGATATCAGGATGCATATTTGTTAGGAAGACATTTATGCCTCAGTCCCACCACATCCCAGGTTCAGGTCCTGAGATTGGGGAGGCCTATGGGTGGAAGAAGAATTGTACAACTGCCAGACAAGTTTCACACAAGTGGCTGGTCCCCGGTAATAGCTCAATCTGTCTTTATTTATACTTCAAAAACAATCATGTTTTTCCATACTAACAAGCAAGCTTTTGCCATCTTCCAAAGTTAACCTCTAGCAAAAACAAATATGTCAAATAAGGTTTTTTTTTTTTCACAAGTTTTACATCAAAACAACTTTTAAAGAAAAAATAACACTCCGTGTTTTGCTAGTTTGCCTACATATCAAGCCAGGCACATCCTGTCTTTACAAAGCTAAAAGACGATACGCACACATTCTCAAGAACAATAATATCGTTCAAAATTTAACAAAGCAAATTTACAGAAATGAGGTTGATTTGCCATAAACTGCATGCATACAGTTAGCTTGTATTACTCTAAGTATTCTCTTGTTCTATAAAAGAGTCCTACATACCTAAGCCTCCCTATAAAGAGTAAATTTTGATAAGACAAAGTGAAACTAAAAAATACCATTATGATAGGGAGGAGAGTGTGCAGGCCTTGAGATCCCAGAAATATTCTACACTGTCTGGAGGTCTACTGACTTTTGCTGAGTATTAGACTGTCTCCATGGGTCTTGCCTTGTGCAGACCCATTAAACAAGCACTTACATACTGATCTAAAACTAGCCCACGTGGCTCCCAACACATTTAGACTCAGAGAGGCTGATGAATTTGAGCTGGAATCTTGTTTCTGAGGAAGGATAAAACATACACAAGAAGCCCGAAGAGCTCATGCTAATTGGAGTTTGATCTTCCTTCTTTCTCTCTTTTCTTCCTTTTGGTCTTCTTTTTCATTTTATCTTTCTTAACTCCTTTCTTCATCCCCCCTCCTTCCTCTTCAGTCCCTTTCATGTTCAGCTTTTTAATGAATCCAGTTTTGATTTTTCAAAATATCTTTTATTGAAAAAAAATTCACACCATAACATTTTTTTTTCTCATCTGGTCAAGAACTCATAAGAAACTATTCTTATATGCTGCCCACAGTTTAGTTAACTACACAAGGAGAATGTTCACTACACATTAATTCTTGGATCACACATCATTGAAGGAGAGAATTGACTCCTGAAAATTATCATCTGACCTCCACACCCATGCTGTGGCAGAGGTGTGCACAACCATACACACTTACAAAATAAATTAATATAATAAAATATTCAATATTTTATTTTAATAAAGTAATGAATAAATTTAATATATGTTTTTCTGCCATTATTATATAGAATGTTGCTGAAACAATGAATTGGTCACAATAATGAATAAAGATATTTATAATTAAAATACTCTAATTACAAAATCAATTTTTAAATTTTATAATGAATTTATGTTTTATTGTTTAAGTTGATAAATAATGCCATTGAGCAGCTCTAGGAAAAATGTATAAGATAATTTTAATATAATATTTTTAATGTTTTATGCAATGTATTTTGATCATATTCACCCTTACTTCTACTAGATTTATCCTCCACATCACCAGCTCCACATAAACATTGTTTGAGTCCTATTTAAAGTTTCTAATATCATTTTGAAAATTACAATGTGGATTGATATACATATATGTATATATTTGATTGTACATCATTTACTAGCCTAAGTATTATATTCTTGGATATGTAAATAAAATTATCATATAACCAAGGAATAGATGACATGCAAAATATTTTATTACCAGATTATTGCACTTTGAAATTCAAAGCACATGTTTAAAAAGGTATTTGACAGAAATATAAAAAGCCCATTGTTGCTGAAAGATAAAATATGTTTGACTAAAGGGGCTGCAACTGGGACAGGTTATTGCAGTGTGATTGCCTTCTTAACTTGGGGACCTTGATTTGATCCTCAGAACTCAATATTGATTGATAAGTGTGGTGGTAAATAAACAGTTGTGACCCCAGCATAGGGGAGGCAGACACAGGAGGCTATCTGGCCAACTAGTTTAGAATCGGTGTTCTCCAGGCCAATGAAAAAATTGTCTCAAGAGGTGTAGCTGGCCTTTCTGAGATTAACACGAGAGGTTGACCTCTGCCATGAACTTGTAATGGCATACACACACAAACATGAACATATACATATACAAACATACAAAAATATAATTGACTTCTACTGATTGGCTGGGATTCATTTCTCAGCTGTTAAACACTATACTTTGAGGAATGCTTATAATAAAAACAAGTTCCTGGGAGTTATATCTTAGGGGCAGGAAATCATAGTGCTAGTAGACATTTTTGGGTTTTTTTGTTTTGTTTTGTTTTGTTTTGTTTTGTTTTGTTTTGTTTTGTT
>CABHPR010155056.1:19104-59646 GCA_902168415.1 Peromyscus melanophrys
AGAGAGAGAGAGAGAGAGAGAGAGAGAGAGAGAGAGAGAGAGAGAGCAAAGTGACTCAGAATATAAATGAAATTAAATTGCTCTTCCTATAAATGAGGAAATTACAAAATAAATTATATCCAGGCTGTGGAAAGAATTGTGGAGCCAGGCTAAGACTAGAACCAAACAAACTACTGATACTGTGTCTTTTAAACTGGAGTAACTTTTAGGTGAGTTTCGGTGGCTTGCAAATTTATTCCATAAAATAAATCTGTCACCTACATGTACACACACACACACACACACACACACACACACTATTGCAGAAAACCTCCAGTTTAATGAGTTTAAGAAATGAAACTATGGATAATGTTATTTATCTACATTAATATTATTTTAAACATATCTCTAAGATTGTTAAAAGCACAAATAAATCTTACTAAAAGAAAATGAATTAGGTTAGAAAAATGGAAGGGAGGAAGTGGGTAATGAAAGGGAGACAGAAAGAAAGAAGGAAACATGGAAATGAAAATATACTGTCATTAGATATTCACATTTATCTCATTCAACAGTTAAGTCTTTCCTAGAACAAAATGTCTGTAGTTATTAAGCAAATACTTTATAGTGCTCTGTATAATACAGTCAATGTCTTTAACACTTCTGATAGCGTAGTGATCTTTTGTTTGTGATCTAACACGAAAGCTTGCCTGAAGATCAGAGTGTGGAGCTAAGCCACTTGTTAGCCATAGAGGCCAGGGAGTGGTGGTACACACCTTTAATCCCAGCACTAGAGAGGTGGAGACAGAAACTGATATGGCTGGGAAGAGAGAGGAATTATATAAGAAGGGAGGAGACAGGAGCTCAGGCCACTTTCAGACTGAGGAGTTGGTGAGGTTAGAGGTGGAGGTTGTGGCTTGTTCTTTTATCTTTCTGTTCTTTAAGCTTTTATCCCTATATCTGACTCCAGGATTGTGTTATTAAGACCAACTAGAATTCATGCTACATGATAGTGAACACAGCAGTTGACCATAACCATCTCCCCTTAAGTGAAGAAGATAGTGAGCTATCATGTAGCATGATATTTGTCAGTAGTGTGTCCCTGTGGAGAGGATGAGAAAGTACTGGAAGACTGCCTAGACTTGAACCCACTTAAACTACTTACTGATTATGAGAATTTGTAAGTTCCTCAGTGTTTTCATGTACCTCTCCTATCATTATTGCTACAAGACACAATTTATAAACTTGCTGTTTCTCTTGAATATATAAGATTTTTTCATTGAATTAGATTGATTATGAACCTATTAACAAATATCATTCATCAAGATGAATTACTTGAATAACTTCAACCTATGCATAGACAATGTATATATTTGTATGTGCATGTATTTCTCCACCTAAAAGTTTTTTATAAGCATTAAATTACTTTTTTCTTTCTTTTAGAGAAATACCAAAGCTCTAATAGAAATCTTAACTTGTCTGTTCAAAGTTGGAGATAAAATGGTGTCCTTTTTTGAAGAGAGAATACAATTTCCTTCTTCTCTTTTTCCCTTCTTTCTCCCATTCATGTTAGTTTGTTATAGAATGTTATATGATTATGTATTGTGCCACTGTTTTCCTAATATTTTAAATATTAATAATTAGAAATAGTTATTACCAAAAAGACAATTAAGTAGTGACATCTGAGGCAATATATCTACAAAATGTTGAATTATAAACCAATAACTTTCTTTAGGTGTGAACTTTAAATATGATGGCATGGATATTTTATTACAGAAAAGTGAAAGTAAAATATTTCATCTAACATTCAATAATGTACATCTGTGCTAAAAGCTTTTTATATACAATAAAGTAAAAAGTAGGTCAATATAATATTTAAAAATGACAAATGGATATTTGAAGTACTCTGAAAATATGAATTGTTCCTCAATACAAAATATTATATCATACATTCTACAATTTCTGTGTAGAATTTTGACAAAACTCTGCTAATATTTAGATAGAATAGGAGAAACTTATTTCACTGAAAGAATGTTTTACTGATGATGTCAAAGGAACTGGAAAAAAATAATTTATAATAAATAGCCCTAGTTTACATTGAATTGCATGATGCTTATGAATATACTCAAAACTGATCACACATGAGGAATACAGACTTATTGACAATGTAAGAAATATCAAGACTTACATCACAATATATGGATATAGCACGAGAGACATGTACAGCATGGACATTTGTTCAACACTGACACAGCCCTCGATTTTGAAGTATGGTTATATAGAAGGTGGACCTGAACCATTGCTACTCTTGTAATGTTATGTATTTTTTTTTTAACATGGGAGACATGCTGGTATTTTTATCATTATCTCTTTTCTGGGATATGAGCCTGATGCTTAGTTACTCAGTAGCTGTCACTTAAATACAAAGAAATGGTTCTAATCTAAAGAGGATAAAACAGTATATAAGAAGAATTGAAGTCTTTAAAAATAACTCTTAAGCATACACTGAAATTACTATATAGCTTATGCTGGAGATCCCTTCACTATGATGTTTATTGTTACTTTATCCACAATAGCAAAGAAATACATCCAGTCTAGATATCCAGCAACAGATAAACAGATAATGAAAATATGGTGTACATAAACTATGAAATTTGATTCAGTTGGAATGAAAATGAAATCACAAAATTCATAGAAAATTGGATAAGTGTGGAAAATATTATATTCAGTGGGGTAACTCAGCCTCAGAAAGATGAAATCTGAGATATGATGCAGGGTGCTATTTCAATTTTCTTGTACCTCTTGAGATTTGCTTTGTTCCCAAGCATGTGGTAGTTTTGGAGAATGCTCCATGATAAACCAAGAAGTTTTAATCTTTTGTATTCAGGTAAAATGTTCTGTAAATGTCTCGTAGGTCCATTTGGTTTATGATCTCATTTATCTACAGCATTTCTATGTTTAGTTTTCATCTGGATGACCTGGCTATTGCAGAGATTGGGGTATTGAAGTCACTCACTTTCACTGTGTAAGTTTTAATAGGTGATTGTAGTTATAGTAGTGTTTCTTTTATAAACACGGGAACCCATGTGTCTGGTGCATGTATGTTCAGAATTACATTAGTGCCTTACTTAGTATTTATTACCTCAAATACACCCAAATTAAATTTAATAATATAAAGTGGAAAATGATCATTCTGATCTTTCAAAGAAAAAGACAAAGATACATGGAGAAAGCAGGGGAAAGACAAATCACATAACCTCTTATTCTTTTGAATGATGTAAAAATACCAGAAAAAAAATCATTCCTAATATCTGTGAAGTCATGATATATGGAGTCATTTCATCCATAGTACCTGGAGCTTGTAGAATCATGTAAGCACACTAGTTAAATGCTTGATCAAGAAACAAACCAGACAGAGCCTTCCAAGGTTTCTAGTGACCTAACACTAACTAAGACCTATATTCTAAAGCCTCCACGGACTTAAAAATGTTATCTCAACCTGCCAGAAAAAAATAAGCTGAAAACATGAACCAATGCAGAATAATTCAGATTCAAACCATATTAAAAATAGAAAGATAGATGTTTTTTTAAATGTCAGTTTTAAAAGGAAGTTCAGCATGAAGAAGAGAGAGGAAAGGGGCAAGGTTCAAGAATGAAAAGCAGAACAGGAAATAATTATCAAATTCTCAACTTTGAGAATTTGGTGGACATTGACAAATAATATATAGTCCTATCAAAACATTTCCAATGTCTCCATATTTTCAATAACTTTGTCAAATGCAAATGGATTGTATATTGTTACTATAATTCTTAACTGTTTTTGTTGTATCTAATCTTGCTATTATAAAGTTAAAACCTTTTTTTTAATTAGACAAAAAAAGGGGAAATGCTGTGGAATTATCCTCGTGTACACTGTAAAGATTTGTCACTCCAATTGGTTTAATAAAATGCTGATTGGCCAGTAGCCAGGCATGAAATATAGGCAGAGTGACCAAACTAAGGATGATGAGAAGGAAAAGGGCAGAATAAGGAGTCACCAGTCATATGCAGAGCAGGTGATAAATGAGCCATGATAATAAAGGTACTGCCATGTGGCAGAGCATAAATAAGGAATATGGATTAACTTAAATGTAAGAGTGTGGTAGTATTGTGTTCCCCAAAATATTGTGTATGCTAATAAACTTATCTGGGGTCAGAGAACAGGACAGCCACAATATTAAACATAGAGGTTAGTCAGTGGTAGCATACGCCTTTAATCCTAGCGTTCCAGAGACAGAAATCCCTCTGGATCTCTGTGAGTTCAAGACCACATGGGAAACAGCCAGGCGTGGTGACCCACGCCTTTAATCCCAGAAAGCACGCCTTTAATCCCAGGGAGTGGTGGTAGAAAGCAGAAAGGTATATAAGGCGTGAGGACCAGAAACTAGAGGCATTTGCCCTGGAGAGGCATTTGGCCTGGAGAAGCATTTGGCCTGGTTAAGCATTCAGGCTTCTAGCAGCAGTTCAGCTGAGACCCATTCTGGATGAGGACTGAGAGGCTTCCAGTCTGAGGAAGCAAGACCAGCTGAGGATCCGGCAAGGTGAGATAGCTGTGGCTTGTTCTGTCTCTCTGACCTTCCAGTGTTCACCCCAATAATTGGCCTCAGGTTTGATTTTATTAATAAGAACTTTTAAGATTCATGCTACATAAGAGCTAGTTAGTAATAAGCCTGAGCTATTGGCCAATCATTTATAATTCATATAAACCTCTGTGTGTTTATTTGGAACTGGGTGGATAGGACAGGAAACATCCATTAACACCAGGCTTTTGACATTCCTATTGCTTACCTATCAGACCAGATGATGAGACCCTTCTGATGAAGACATCACCACACATCACAGTTGTAAGATATAGAAAAACCAAGCTGGAATAGAAATGGCAGCTTCCTCTCTGCTGCATAGATTTTATAGTGACATAAGCTGCTAGAGGGGAAACATCATCAGTCATCTTAAACATCAATGAACTACATAAAGCAGCACCAACCTGCCAGCCAAGATGTTCCCCCTAGAGCAATAGCGACCTTACTATAATAAGAGAAACTAAACCTCTCCCTGATTGGACTTGAGGCCCATTCCACAGGATAAAATTCATTCCCGGTATTAGAAGCCTGTTGAAAAAAAAAAAGAAAAAGGAAGAAGACTGAGGTGGTTATAGCCCTAGAAGGGAACTTACAGTAGACATTTACCTAAATTGACATGATATCAAATGCCCTACATTTATGATCATACCCATAAACAGATGTGACTTTCAGCCTTAACAATAAGCTATTCTTTGGTGAACTTCAGGGCTTGCAGAGATATATGGCTGCTCAAGCTGTTAAGAAAAAGGATTATTACCAAATTAAATGTTTCTGCACACCACTATAAGGCCTCATGGATCTTTCCTGAACAGATCAGAAAGAATATAAGACAACAAAGGTTAGAGAAGACTTGTGGAGTGTTTTTTTTTTTTTTTTTTTTTTTTTTTTTTTTTACTAGTCACAATGCTACCATGGCAGTCATGAACACACTCTGGATGGGTTTTCCCGAAGTGGGCTTTTACAGGACTACTCCTGTTATCAGCCAGTCATGAATTATCAATAGACCCAATAGGTCGCTAGACTGTTCTGCTTAGTTATAGGATACGGATGAATTCTGGGGAAAGAAGAGTCTGTGTATTTAGTTATGTATTCATTGGTGAGTCACAAACAAAAAAGAACACAAAGACATGAACAACGGAAAGAAACTTGTGTGGGGGAAAAAGATGTTAATGGGGGATTGGTAGCAGTGAGGGGTAACGTTAATGATATGCATTATCTGCATTTATGGAATTGTTAAAGAACAATTTTAATTAATAAAATAATTAGTTACATTTGAAAATCTTCAATCATGTGATCTTAAACTTTTTAAATGGATGAAAATAAATCTATCAGGAATTAGGAAACCCCTACTATTGATGTAAATTGATTATTTAGGATAAAACTATGAATAATTTTATATTGTTAACTGTGTTTCTATCTTTCACAGTTTTATGCAATTGACATACAGCTTACAGTCTCAATAAAATGAAAATACTAAAAATAGTATTTAATTTCCTGTCTAGTGTAACAGATTTCAACTTATCTCCCTCTTGTTTTAGGTTCAAAACTCATCTAGTTTGGAAATCTGCCAGATGCTGCCAGGAACATTTATTCTCATCCTTGAAAATAGCGAATAGAATCATAAGAATTCCATCCTTTTCATAAAATTAACTTACTTATCTTTTCCAGACTTTTTTTGTTGAAGTGTTCAATGACAACTAGAGTTTCATTTCAACTGCAGAAACAACAGAGTTTCATTTCATTAAACTATTTGTTTAATTTGTAAGTTACTAGAAGTGTAAACTAGAAAAATCAGGAAAGAAATGTATAATCAATGATATTATTTAAAAGAGAATAAATTGAATTATTTGAAGCTAGCTCAATTACTTAAACTAAAGAGATTGAAGTATTTTGTTTTGTTTCTGTGGAATATGTGCAAACATACAGTGAATAATTAAATATCTCATTTATTTTCTACATATATACACACATATATATATGTATATATGGAGGGAGGTATGAATCACCTATGTATTTCTTAAATAAAAAATTGCATGTTACATTCTATATTTATTTACTCATTAATTTAATTTTAGTGGGCTGTGGTGTTAAGATTAGGATTGTTGATTTCACAGAAATTAGACTTACCTGAGAAATGGGCCACTGAACATGTCTGTGGGAGATTATCTTGACTGTGTTAAATGAAGTAGGAAGACCTTCACAGAGTGAGCAGCTCCAGTCCCTTGTCTGGGCACCCTGGACTGTATAAATGGAGAAAGTAAGCTAAGTAGCATAAATGTACTCATCTGTTCCTTTCCATGTCTTTACTGTGTAAGCAATGTGAGAATCTCTTCAAAATCCTCCTGTTGGAATATTCCACACAGTAAAGGACTGTGATCAACTACTATGAGCTGAAATGAAACCTTTTGCCTTTAAACTGCTTTTGTCAGATTACTTTGTAGTGGTATTTGCTCCTCCAATGACCTTGGGCTATAGGGCCTGAAAGGAGGTGGTGCTTCTTGCCTTTGTACTGACCTCTTAAAAGGAAAGGGTCAAGAGTCACAGGGTCCTTGCTGTCGAGTCCTCTGAAACATCAGTTCAGTCGGTGCTCTTATGAGCCATCTCTCTCTCTCTTTCTCTCTCTTTCTCTGTCTCTCTGTCTCTCTGTCTCTCTGTCTCTGTCTCTCTGTCTCTCTCTCTCTGTCTCTCTCTCTCTCTCTCTCTCTCTCTCTCTCTCTCTCTCTGTCATGGACGGAGCAAATACCACTACATTACTTATCACAACAACAGGAAAAGAAAATAAGACACTGAACATTGAACTTAGGTACCTATACATGCTAGAAATGTATTTTGCTAGGGAGCTTAGTCTCTATCCAAAATTTCATGTCTTACTTCTAATAACCACCTAGTGAAGAGTTTAGAACTGCATTTAATAGAATGGGCTCTCTCTCTCAATCTCTTGTTAGCTTTCATTCAAATAATATGCTCTTTGTATCAGAGCATCGTTTTTGAGACCTGGCCAGGAACTTAATATGTAGAACAGACTGGTCTTGAACTCACAGAGATCCTCCTGCCTCTGTCTTTGTCTTAGTCACTGTTGTATTGTTGTGAAGAGACACCATGACCAAAGCAACTTTTATAAACATTAGCATTTCATTGGGGGTTTACTTACAGTTTCAGATTGTTGATACATTATCATCATGGTGGGGAGCATGGTGGCACACAGGCAGGCATGGAGCTATGAAGTAGCTGAGAGCACAGACAGGGAAGCAGAAAAGCTCTAGGCCTGCTGTGGGCCACACCCACTCAAAGGCCACACCCCCTAATCCTTATAATCCTTCTCAAACAGTCGACTGCCTGCTGACCAGACATTGGAATATATGACTCTATGGGGACCATTCTCATTCAAACTACAACAGCCCCCTCCCTAAGTATTGGGATTAAAGGTATACACCATAACACATGGCTATAATAGTAATTTAATACCAACATATATAATGGGCCACCAATGTAGGTATAATTTCCTAGATCATTTCTGTTGCTGTGACAAAATATCTTAAAGGAAAAAAAAACTGAAGGGGAGAATGGATATATTTGGCTTTCAATTCTAGGTTACAGTCCATTACTTTGGGGAGTTCAAGGCAGGAATGGAAAATGGCTAGTTGCAGTCCATCAACAGTCAAGAGCAGAGAAGAAGAAATGCACATATCCTCATTTGATTATTAATTTGTGCTCCACTCAGTATCTTTTACCCTCTGCCAGGGAAATGGTACATACCATCCATGGTCAACTTGGTCTTCTCACATCTATGATATCACATATATTTGCAGGCAATCCCAAATACAGACAATCTTTTATTGAGTCTCTCTACCTTGTTCATCACAGGCTGTGCTAAACTGACAAGCTAAAGCTTGCATTATACATCTAATAAACCAAGAAAACTTTTGTCTTTCAAAATAAAACATTAAATTTATCTTCATAAATTTCATCAAAGTATGTGTAGTTTTTTTTTTTTTTTTCAGGCAACTACTAGTGATAGGCTAGCTGCAAAGTGATTGTCACAGGTTAAAAAAATCACATTTTTAAAAATATTGAAATGGATCTGAAATCTCCAAAGGTAACTGCTGTAGGATGGTCTGTATGTCAAATTACTCTGATTGGTCAAAAAATAAAACACTGATTGGCCAGTGGCTAGGCAGGAAGTATAGGCAGGACTAACAGGAGAAAAGAGCAGGAAGGTGGAAGGAGTCACAGCCAGCCGCCGCCAGGACAAGCAGCATGTAAAGATGCCGGTAAGCCACAAGCCACGTGGCAAGGTATAGATTTATAGAAATGGATTAATTTAAGATATAAGAACAGTTAGCAAGAAGCCTGCCACGGCCATACAGTTTGTAAGCAATATAAGTCTCTGTGTTTACTTGGTTGGGTCTGAGCGGCTGTGGGACTGGCAGGTGAGAGAGATTTGTCCTGACTGTGGACCATGCAGGAAAACTCTAGCAACAAGTAACTTTGTCAGAATTTAACTGCTTTATTTTATCTCTCCCTTAGTGATAGTCTTATAGATGTGCCTGAAATTATTTAGTTCATCTATATGCAAATACACATGGTCCATTTTCTTAGTCTATTATGCCCAGGAATATAATTGAAATGATACAGAATGATTTTCCTCACTCAGAACATCAGTTTATAAGAAACAGACACTGATTTTTAATATAAAAAATTAATGCAACTTGAAATTGAGGCTAGTGAAAATTTATAAATACTGAGGTAAGTGAGCAGTTTATATAAAATAAGTATATGATGGTACTCAAGAACAATATATTCTACTTTTATAACAATCAAGTGCATATAATACTACCTAAAATATTGACTATATCTTTAATGATTTGAGCTTTTCTATGTCACTGAAATTATCACAACATGTTCTCGATATGGTACCAGAGTAGTTAGGGGTATAAATTGTGTCTTTTAATATCATTCAAATTGTGTTTAGGTCTATATGAAAGAGTGATAAAGAAGGTCTCTGCAGCTGCATAATGTTACATAATAGAGATTATTGTTAATATCAAAGGATCTCCAGACACACCGGAGTGTTCTGAGTTTTCAAAAGAGAATTGGTGCTGAGATAATTCTACCCATCCAAGGGCTGTACTTTCCAAGCTCACAGCTATCTCTGCTTTCTAAGGTGATGTGTAGGTAATACTGGTAACAAGTTCCTTAGAAAGCAACAAGAATAGAAGTGACCTCTGTAACTAAATTATATTTTATCTGTCAAGGACAGTAAAGATAGTCCAGAGCTTTAAACTACTCACTGCTATTGCGGAGGATGCAAGTTCAGTTCCAAGAAACCACATGGCTACTACAACTGCCTCTAACTCCAGTCTCAAGAGATCTGACACACTCTTATGACCTTTAAGGCATCATGCAGATGAACATTATACATACATATACCCAGGCGCACACACACACACACACACACACACACACACACACACACACACACATACACATAAAATAAATAAACAGATTTTTTAATAAAAGTTTGTCAAGTGGTCATGCTTATATATTATAGTTATAGTTGAAGTTCCTTGTGGGAATTTTTGTTTGGTATCAGCATAGTGCAGGGTCATGTAAAATGAAGTAGCCTCCTATCTTTTGAAATAACATAAATAGTTATTTTAAGGCATTTTTTCTCTCCATATAAACATGACACCATCTTGTAATAAATATTATCATGGCCTGGTAGCCATGGCATGTAGAACAGAACAATGCACTATTGGCCAGGTCTATTGTAATGGTGGTGGAGCTATGAGCGTCCCCTAGCAAAGGAAGGTAGGAAGACCTTCACCAAGCTCACCTAGGAGTGCTCATTGCTTCACTCACTCACACACACACACACACACACACACACACACACACACACACACACACACAATTCAAATTATGTTGGGAGACTTTAGGGTAAAAGAAAGAGGAAAGGAAATTGAAAGTGGAAAGTGGGACTTTGTGATACAGCTTCCATGAACTTGTCATTGATGATAGAGCAAGACTACAGTGATGCAATTGTCTGGGGCTTATTCAATCTCATTTTTTTTCACAAGAGTTTTTTTTCACAGTTCATCTAAACATAAAACTACTTTGAAATACCATGTGCCAATTTTGCTTTTCAGAATTAAATAGTAAAAAAGCAGTTTTTCATGACTGAAAAGGAATTAATAGACTAAGCCTTAAGGGCTGGTAAGATAACAAAAGTTGAGAAACAGTGGTGAGGATAATCAGAGATGAACTCATGATAGGTAACAAAAGCAGAAAATAAAAGGGACCATATTCACAGATTGTTCTCACAGTCTCAAGAAACAGATGATGTAATACAAAAGAAACATGTCAAGGACAGATGTCATGGAATAAATATTTTTGATCTCTCCTCAAAATTGAAAGGTGGAATTCTTAAAGTCCAACAAGCTTTAGTTGGAGATTTGGTCTGTATGATGATAAGTAAGGGCCAATAATATTATAATAGTGGAATGTTAACCACACAGGATCGATACACATAAAAAGAAGTGTGGGTTTTCTAACTTCTCCTCCTGGCTTCTTCCTTCCTCCTCTGCTTTCATCCTTTCCCTTTCTCTTCTCTTCCCTTTCTGGACACATTTTAAAGAAATTCTTCACTGTGTACTGTGAATTTCCCATTGACAGTTTTGAGTTGGTGTTTACATTTCTTCTTTGATAGCACCCAGAGTACCTTCCTGTACTAAAGATGCTAGCACTACCACATAGGCATAAAGTCTCTTGGTTGGCAAGAGCTAGTCTTCTCTCCATTCAAGGTGTTAGGTAAGTATTTTCTTCAGCAACAGGGCCTTACTGTAAACCTTTCTTTTTACTCATGGAATTGTCTGGTTTTGTAGCTTCACTGGGCTCTCATTTAAACCACTAACAAAAAAGAAATTCCTTAAAATGCAACACTCCCAGATTAACTAAGGAGTGATTAAATTACGTATCAGAGAAATTGCAGTCAGCATTGGCTGTATATAGGAAATCAGATGTCTTGGCAAAAATCTGATATTGATTGCTGACTCCAGGACAAGAGCTTTGTGGTGAACTGAGTGAGAATGACCCCCATAGGCTCATATATTGAAAAACTTAGTCCTCAGTGGTAAGGTTATTTGAAAACAATTAAGAAGCATGGCCTTTTCAGTGAAGGTGTGTCACTGGGAGTGGGATTTGAGATTTCAAAAAGCCCACACCATTCCCAGTTGACTCTCTCTACCTCATGCTGCTGGCCTAGGAGATCAAGCTCTTAGCTACTGCTCTAGCACTATGCTGGCCTGCCTGGTATCAATCTCTCAACCATGCCAGTCATAGATCTAACCCTCAGAAATTTTAAGCCCAATTAAATGTTTTTTAAAATTATTATTATTATTATTATTATTATTATTATTATTATTATTATTAATTGCTGTGGCCATGGTGTTTGTCACAGTAATAGAAAATTAACTAAGACTAAAGTTGAAACCAAGAATAGAAAACCATAGTATTGCTGTGACAGGCCAGATCATGGGTTTTTTGGGGGAATGTGGAAGATTCCGTAGCTTTGGACTAGGAAATTCATTGAAAATTGTACTGGCATTTAAAGGAGTAGAGGCTTGGAATATAGTAATGATGACAGCCATGTGCACTAACTAGCTCAACAGGTTTGATAGGTGAACACTATTAGCAATGGAGATAAAGGCCATTCTTCTTATAAATGGGCAGAGAATGTGACTGCATTTTTTGCTCTTGTCCTAAGAGTCTTCCTGAGGCTAAATTAAAACATTTTTAAATAATATTTTTGGCAGAGGAGATTCCAAAGTAGATGAATATTGATTCTTCACATGGTTATTAGTAATCACTCTTATATAGGCCTAAAAATGAAAAAAAATAGTAAAAGAGGAATAATATACAATTGAGAGGAAAAGGAGCACCATGACATTTAATGTTGGAGCCAAGATTTATGCTGAAATAGATAAGGATATGACTGATACAATATGGAATAAAGGGAGGGGTACAATCAGGGCAAGACTCTTGTAACTTGTGAAAGGAAAAAGCATGAGGAACTTTCTGCTCCTGAAATAGAAACAACAAATCAAAGTTTATATAAATATAATTCAAGGAGAATGCCCGGTTCCATTTCAAGCAGGCAGCTAAAATTGCAGTGGTTCTTATTCCAGAATCATGAAGGATAAACAATTAAAGGAGGTATAGAATTTTCCTCTGCAATCAAGGAAAGTCATTGAGGAATAGCATATATACAGCAGGAATGTGTGTGCTTGGAGGCGATTGTGTGAATCCGTGAAAGAGAAAAAACAAAACAACAACATCAACAACAAAAACCCTGTATTGTGTTGAAGACCTTTAGATGTTAGAGATGCTGGAGTCATGGGCTATCTGCTAAGGAGAGATGCAGAAAAAGAGTAGGTTCAGCCCAAGGGAGAGAACATGTCACAGTAAGAAAAAAAAATGGAAGGGCAGAACCACATAAGGACTTTGATGTTAGACATAGAGCTACAGATTTGTTCTTTGCCCTGCAGGGTTTTGTTTTGGTCCTGTATTTCATCACCATGATCTGATTTTTCTCCTTTTTGGAATAATACTATATATTATGTACCTTTTTATGTTGGAAGTATATGTAATCTGGTTTTGATTTACAGGAGGTTACAATTAAGAGATTGCCTCAAGTCTCAGAAGAAACGCTGTACTTCAGACATTTTAAATGTGTTGAGACTGTGAAAGACTATGGGTACATTTAAAGTGGATTCAACACATTTTACATTATGATATATCAACAAGCCTATAGTGTCAGAGTGTGGAATGTCATGGTTCAAATGAGAGTTGGTGGAATTATTTGTGAAGGGATAGGAGATGTCTTGTTGGAGGAAGTATGTCATTGTGGGTAGGTTTTAAGGTTTCAAAAGCCCACATCAATTTCCAGTGACCTCTCTCTACTTTGTGCTTGTAGACAGATTAAGATATAAGTTCTCAGGTACTGCTCCAGTGACATGTCTGCCTGTCTGTTGCCATGCTGCCCACAAAGATCACAGGCTCTTACCCTTTGAATGTGTAAGCGCCAATTAAATGTCTTTTAGAAAATTATTTGCCTTGCTCATGGTGTATTGTCACAGCAATAGAAAAGTAACTAAGACCAATATGTCAAAAATGTCACATTTTAGTTATTACTAATAAAGTATCAATATAAGTTTTCCATAATAAAATTATAGCAATGATTTTCAAGTTGCTGTGTAGTGATTGTGAAATGTCCCTCATAGGTATGTTTGTGAATTTTTTTCTCCATACTACCATAAGTAGAACACTACAGTCAAGCCAATCAACATTCCAGCATGGAAGGGGAAAGGTTCAAAATATCCCATTCCTAACTAAGGAGCTATTGAGAGTTGATGGCTTCTAGCTGAGGAAGATTTAGTATTTTAAGGGTGTGGCCACTGGAAGGTTTACTATACTCTACTACGTGGTCACATACCTAGGACTGTATGGAAAGCAGGTTACTGTCATATAGGAACCAGCAGGTTACTTTAAAAGAATAATAATAATAAAAAAGAACATAAAATTGGGATGGGGTGCATCTGGAAGTATTTAAGAGTATATTAGAGGGTGAATGTGATCAAAATTCAATATGATCATATATGTATTAATGAAAGAATATAAAATATTGTATTAAAAAAGAATTGATTTCATGCTTACATTGTTATTTTAAATAAAAAAAAATGTGAAATTGCCATATAGTAAACATTCAATAAAATAAAAACCCACAGGTAATGCAAAAATATAAACTAAAATATTCTGTTATAATCAGAGGTCCTAAAAACTAAAACAAATATAATATTCTTAAGCATGCTATGCTACAACCCCCACCATACATACAAATACCATACTTCTTAATCATAAAACAGGCAGTCTTTGTCTGAGTAAATTTAATACAGAACAATACTTTTGTTACTAGTTCTATTGAATATTTAAGCTTGATCATAACCAGTGAAATGAAGTATTTATCGATTAAAAATTGTTTTTATTTTCACTAAGTTTCCTAAATAAACATATCAAGAAAAATCTAAATGACAAATCCTATGGTTCCGGTGATAAATTAAATATTTTTTCATAACCTGGAAATGTAAATAATATATGTTAAAAGACAATTATAATATAGGTAGACATGATATTCATTTTGAAAATAAAAAAATTAAAGATAATTAAAGACATTAAGTAAAATGTATGTCATTGGAAAAGTATTCTTATTCCAAATCGCATTCTAAAGTGCAGAATACAAATAGTACAATGCACATGATCGAGAGACCTAAATGTCAATTGTATACAGGTCTTTTGAAGTACCATTGTTTTTATAAAATGTAATTTAGCATTGCTATCTGCCTAAAGTTCATTGAAACATTTTCAGTCTCAGATCATCAAAAACAAACACTCAGATATGACACACAACCCATTTTAAAGCCATAGAAGAGGATTCCTTTCAAGCGATGACAATGTGCTAAAAGGTAGCTCTCTAAAACAACAAAATGTACTTAGGTAAATTAGCTTTTCACAGATGATAAGTCAAAATGAACTTCAATCAATCAATTTATAACTGAAGTATCAATGCAATAAAGCAAACAGAATGGTAGAATAGTTATGATCAGGGCCTGGAATAGTTAAAAAATGGATACATGATGATTATTTTCCCAATAATTCTGAAAATGTTTTGGAAATTCCTTCATATTTTTTCCAAAGAGTAATGGAATCCTTCCAGACTTACTTTGACCCATTTGTAAGAGTGCATTGTATATTTCTAGAATATTATAAAGCCAAATTTTCCTTACATCTTATTTAAGTTTTAAAATATTCTGGCCTTGTGTGGACCAAGTGAGTAAGGCAAATTTTGGTTGTTTGCTCCTAATATTTGTAGATGCTCCGCGTGTACTTGTCAGGTCTGCTTTCTTCTTTCTTAAAGGTTTCGACCAAAGTTCTTATACTACTGAAGGGTTAAGGTTGTTCTTTTTGGAATATGCTTCATCAATTTGTTCTGATGTCTCCTCTCATTGATATAAATTGGCCATTACATAAACAATGTAAACTAACACTTTATGAATTATCAAATAGAATTTTAGCAATTTATATAGAAATCCAGTGTGGATAACAAGCTCTCAGCAGCACACAAAGGCAGGCTTCAGCTGAGCACTTACCTGTCCCAGCTTGGAACCAGTAATATTGATGGTTGCTCATATATATTTGCCTCTTTTTAAAGTTTTTCTCAATTTCTTCAGTTCTGGTGCATAAATATATTATAAATTATATAATTTTTACTTTAATAAAAAGTTGAAATCATCTTACTTCCTTTTAGTCATTTTTTAATTAAATCTATTTATTATTCAATATAAAATATCTATTGAAAAGAAACATGAGAAAAAAATTCAATATGGAGGTTATTTAGTATATATGATACATTTTATGGCTGGGTGTTATAGTTAGAGTCTCTATTTTTTTTTTTTTTTTTTTTTTTGGTTTTTCGAGACAGGGTTTCTCTGTGTAGCTTTGCGCCTTTCCTGGAGCTCACTTGGTAGCCCAGGCTGGCCTCGAACTCACAGAGATCCGCCTGCCTCCGCCTCCCGAGTGCTGGGATTAAAGGCGTGCACCACCAACGCCCGGCCTAGAGTCTCTATTGCTGTGAAGAGATACCATGATCACAACAAAGTTTAATTAAAATAATAATAATAATAATAATAATAATAATAATAATAATGATAATGATAGGAGCTGGCTTGCAGTTTCAGAGGTTTAGTCCATTATCATAATGGCAGGAAGTGTGGCAGCCCACAGGCAGATATGGTGCTGAAGAAGGAGACCAGAGTTCTGTATCTGGATCAGTAGGAATCTAGAAGAAAGAGTGAGTCTCTTTCTTTGTCCTGGCTTGAGCTTCTGAAACCTTAAATCCCAAACCCAGTACCACACTCACTCCAACAAGGCCACACCTACTCCAATAAGACCACACCTACTCCAACAAGGCCACACCTACTCCAACAAGGCCACATCTCCTAATGGTGTCTCCCTCTATGAGCCTATATGGGGGCTGCTTTCTTTCAAACCACCACATTCCACTCACTGGCCCTATTGACGTGTAACCTTATCACAATGCAAAGTGCGTTCATTCAGCTTCAAAAGTCCCCATCCATAGTCTATCGCAGTATCAGCACTGTTTAAAAGCTCAAAGTTCAAATTCTTGTCTGAGGCTCATGCAATCTTTTGACTGTAATCTGTAAAATCAGAATCTAAAAGCAGATCACATGCTGCCAATATATAATGGCATAGGATATACATTGCCATTCCAAAAGGGAGGATGGGGAGCATATCAAGGAAATACTGGACCCAACAAAGACCATGAACCAGCTGGGAAAACACAAAACTCTGCATCTCCTGATATCAAAGGGACCTTCAAATCTCCAACTCTTTTCAGCTTTGTTGACTGCAACACACTTGTCTCTCTTTGACTGGTTCTACTCCCTGTTAGCAGTTTTGCTTGTCAGGTATCCCACATTCTGGCATCTCTAACATCATCCGGTCTGCAGGGCAATCCAGTCTTCAATTTAACAGCTCCACACAATGGCCTCTCTGGGCCTCCATGTATGGACACCCCGACACATACTTGGCCTTAGCCACTTTCCTTTAGCTGGGGGAGATTCTGTACCCCATTTTTGTATTTTTTACTCTGAAGTCAGAACCATACAATTCTAAAGCCAGAAGCTGTCAAGTTCTCTTACTTGCTGGGGCAGGAAGTTGGCCTCCTAGTTCAAATATATTTCCCCCAGCTTTCTGCTTTTGATGGTGTCCTTCACTGCCTAAGCTTGACTGTCGTGGAGCTTGCTCTGTAGACCAAACTGGACTTGAACTCAGAAATCTGCATGCCTCTGCCTCCTGAGTGCTGCATTTAAAGGCATGTGCCACCACACCTTTAATAAATTAAAGAGTTTCTTTCATTTATTTTTACTTCCTTTAATTCCTTTTCACAAATTTGAAGCTTAGCTGTGATTATATATCTTTTATGATCTTGCTCTGAGGTTACCACTCTCTTTATTTCATTTATCATCAAGCTTTTTTTAAATCGGTTTATATTTTCTGGTGATCATTTTCTCTTCAAACTATACATTTTGTTTTTTTTTTCCCTTGCTTAACTTTCTCCCTTTTATTATAGATCTACATATGCTTGGCCACTAATAACCAAGCAAACCAGTGAATACTAGGCTGCTGAAATAAGGCTATTTGAGAAGGATTATGAGGTGTGGCTTAGTAACAGGATGTGTGTCACAGAGGAAGTCTGGCTAAAAACTTCAAAAGCTTCCCACTATACCTAATGAGCTCCCTCTGCTTCCTGTTTGTGGACTCAGATGTAAGCACTCAGCTGCTGCTCCAGTGCCATGTCTATCTGTCCACCATCTGCCTTGCTACTAGCCATAATGTTTATGGACTGCTTTCCCTCTGGAACTCCAAACTTTAAATAAATCCTTTCTCCTCCAAGTTGCATTGGTCATGGAGTTTTATCACAGCAATAGAGAATCAACTCATACATAAGTCTTCCAGAATTTTTCCTTACCAGAATTTCCATATCATTTAAAACAGCAGAGTGAAGATTCAGGTAAAGATGACTTATAAAAGCACATACAATCTTAGTGTCAAAGGAAGTCATTTACGTAGTAGAAAGGTAAGTAAAACCACAAAACACACCAGTTATATTTCAGTGATTACTATTCATTTTTTTACCTTGCTGGTAGACAGTAGTCTTTATAGAAACTGAATTTTCATTAATTCAACAGACTGTACATGTTTCCTACATTTCAAGCAAAATTTACAATGGCATGTAGGAAGGACTTCTCAAGCTGTGCTATCTACCTTAAGGAATAAATTATGAAATTCCCATAGAGAATTACAGTACATAAAGGTAAAACAAGTTTCTCATACATGAACTCTTATTGTGACATGCTATATCTTTTTAAAAGGCAGGACTTTCATAAGGACTTTGAAAGTGAAGGCATAATTAATGACAGAATTTCAATTAAATCAAATCACTGTCATAGAAAACCACATATATCTGAACCTATCAAGAGAAAGAATTTATCACCCGAATACCCAGATGATGTACAATGAACAAAAATATTCTCTAATAACTAGAGCCTCAAAGCAATATGAATATGTAGGTAAGACAATAAAGTCTAGACAAGAAATCCAAGTAACTCTGACAGTTAAATCAACTTTGTCCAATTCTAATCATTGATTTATAAATAGAACTTCAGAATTCTACAACATTCATGATTAATGAATGACCAGGAGGGGCACACACATACAACCTGCAGCAGATTCAAGGCATTGAATACCAACTTTCAAATGCATTGTTTCTGACTACATGCCATCTAGAGATTTCACTTTATAAAATGTACATTGACACATTTCTTTTGGAGAGAGTAAAAAGATACCAGATACTTCATGTTAGAAAATAAATGCTAGTTGGGCATATCTAAGATTCTAGGGAGATAATATTGCTCTAAGCTTCATAGTTTTAGTAATCATTGGCAAGAAAAAGTTAATTCTAAGATAAAAGTTCTTTAATACTACTTTGAAATGTTTCTGTGCTCTAATAAGCTATGTGTGAGACATTGACAAATAAGAACAATGAAGTTTATACAGAGTTCAGACTTATGTGTGCTGATGCCATTTACCTTAAGAGTAGAGAATAATCAGGAAAAGGACAGGGGCTTATGAAACACATTTATCAGCTGAGTTAGTGTTTCTTGAAACAGGATATTACACTATAGAATTGGGGAATGTGAGGGTATAATTTTTTAAAACTACCCAATTGCGCATGAAAGAAGAAATACACAAGTCAATAAAGCAAACACCAGCATAAATTTCCTAAATATGTCATCAGTTAGAGACTGAGAATTCATTCCCTTTAAGAAATAATGAAGAAAATGCATCAATAAAATAGGTAAGTTGTGATGGGAAATATAACAAATTGGAGAAAGAATACATAAAGAAGACTATCTGTCACTTAAGTATGAAATACATTATTAAATTCTAGGTTGCAAGAGAGATAAGTTAGTGCTAAACACTTTCATAAAGCAGCACTCCTTCAAAGGAACTGGTTGATTGAAAGAAGAGTCACAATGTTAAATCATCAGTAGAGAATGAATAATCAATGAATTGAGAATGGGTACAGAAAGTCAGTATAATATGGTTAAAAGGTGAAACTAATACAAAAGTGCTTAGAATTTCCTCAATAATAAAATATAGTTATCATTTACAAAGAAAGCTTGGAATTTCTGAGGTGAAACTTAAAAGTAAAGCATAATCTACATGTTGGAGTGAAGTCAATGGTGTCCCCACTATCTTTTTGTCCACTAAGAAATGTTTGACTTAAAGACCTTCTGAAGATATGTCGGTAAACTTGATGCCTCAGTTTCTGTAGTAAGTTACTGTCTTCTATATGGAAATAGGGTGATTTTTCTAGAGAAAAAGCAGACAAGGCACCTTCTAAGGTAGACATTCAGAAGAACTGAAAGCTCAGTTCCTGCTACAGCAAGAGCCAGTTGTCAAAATTAGAACCTGTGTACTAGTCAGATGTTGTATGACAATATAGCTACATCCAACTTAACATTACTGTCCCGGGGGCATAGATTTCTGCATAGATTCTATTTATTATCATGACTACCATCAAGTTAACTATAATGATGCTGTCTGCTCACTTTCAAATTTGCAGAGACTTTCATATTAACAGACATCCACAAAGAAAAATGTCTACTGTATCTAATAAAAAGAGTAACAATGAATATAACATGCAATAGGGCAAGTTGAGATTGGCTGATTGTGGTTTGACCAAAAAAAAAGCACAATTTTTATTTTAAAGCTCAAGAAAAAAATAAATAAATAAACCAACTGTCATCTTATTTATCTCCATGATAATAAAATTAGGTTACTGTGGTGATTTCTATTTTTATAAACCTACATACTGGAACTAATGGAGGTTAAGTTGTCCAGCAGTTCTTAAAAATGACAGAATTTATTTGAGATGACAGCCCAGAGATACTACTAGAGCCTGAATGGATAAGTCCACTCTCAAATTCACAGAGACATAGAAAAGCCAAGACTTAGTACCTAACCACAGCCAGCTACTTGTGTATTTGTGACTTGGCAATTTCCCAAAATTCTGTGTGTATCTGATTACCTTCACATGTAGCATGTGCCCGATGATTGCCCTACTATAAGGAATTTTATGAGAATTGCGGTTTTGTTTATAAAAGTGGAGAAGAATATCTTGCAACAGGGAAGTTTTGATTGTTAAACAGATTATTACAATTTAGTTTTTAGGAAGAAAAGTAGCATAGGTTCCAACAGTATGAAAATGTTTCCTTTCCACAATTCAGTGGGAAATACTTCTCCTAAATTTCATTTGATTGTTTTATCAGCTGCCATACAGTGTCAGATAGACATAGCTTTTATGACACAGGATTATCAGGCACAGCCTGAAACAGACATTACTTTCTTCTGGAGGCCTTGGCAAGTTATGAGTAATTGCAAACAAAAGATGTTTTACAGAACAATGGCAGTGTTCATCCTATACTGGCTCTTCCTATTTGCTTAATTCCTTAGTTGACAAGACTTCATGAATAATGGTACAATTTTAACAAGAGGCAGAACTACAGGTACATTTATATTAAACTCCACTGAGAGAATGATGAAAACTTTGTGAGTTGAAATTTTGTACTTATTTATCAGTTGTCCTGGTGTCCCTGCCTATTTTCAGCATTCAGAATCACTGCACTACTCAACAACTTCTTTATATAGGAAAAGATCCCATGCCATATTATCCTCCTTAGATTGGTGTTTATACTTAAGGTCATGAAGTGAAATGTTAATGAAAGTTGTTAAATGCATATTCAAACTATATGAATAATGGTGTCAAAGTGCATTTCTCCTTTTAGCCATGATCCTCCTCAGTAATAAAGAATATCCTTTGTTCCCAAAAATCAATCCTCATGTTCTCTTTGTTACATTCTGTTCATTGTATCCATGATCTTCCAACCTCCTTCAAAAAATACAAACAAAAGTAATAAGCACAAGAAAATTACTTCAGGTAAAGTTCATCATGAACATCACTTAACAGTATTTAACTGCTGTCATTAAAACACATTTCCTTTTTGTTATTTTTGAAGTTATAACTGCAATATTTCTTCCTTTCCTTTTCCTCTTCCAAAATTTCCCATATAAAAATTCATGCCCTCATTTTTATTAATTGTTATTACATGGATATTATATGTATAATACCTAGATAGATAGATAGATAGATAGATAGATAGAGATAGAGATATATATGTGTGTATATGGTATAAATGTATATGTATGTATATTCCTATATAAATTATTAAGAGTCTATAATGTTCCTTGTATATATGTTTTCAAGGCTAACATTTGGGAACTGGACAGTTAATTGATCTTTTTTATCCTTGGGGAAGATCCCTTTTTCACTCTCAGCTTTATGCTTAAAAATTGGTTGTGTTACAATATTGAATTCAAGAAATATCCAAATGTTAGTTTGGGCTGTTAGTCAGAAAAGGTAACTCATTCATCATACAGGATATAAACTATTACACAGATATGGCATCACAATTGCCAATCTGCTGGAAGCCTTGCTCCAGATGGGTTCGAAGACCTGAGACAGATGTGTGAATCAGAGCCAAGAGGAGACTGTGACCACCTGTTGTTGTTCGAACAAGTGGCCCCAGATAGCCTAGGCTGTCTTTATTTATAGTTTCAATGGTTTGCATGAACAGTTTTACAATCACTCTTTGTAATTGAAGTTTTCCTGTGTCTCACCTGGCCTGCAGTCAGGACAAATCTCTCACCCTCCAGTTCTGCAACCACTGGGACCCAAGTAAACACACAGAAGCTTATATTAATTATGAACTGTATGCCCTATTGTCTCAGGCTTCTCACTAGTTAGATCTTACATCTTAAATTAACCCATTTCTACAAAACTATACTTTGCCACATGGCTCATGGCTTACCGGTATCTTTACATCTTGCTTCTTCTGACAGTGACTAGCAGCATCTGCCTTTCTTTTCCTTTCTCTTCCTATCTATCTGCTTGGATTTCCTGCCTGCCTCTAAGCTGCCTTGCCATAGGTCAAACCAATCAGAGCAAAACATTCACAGCATACAGAAAGACATCCACAGCAAGTCTTTACTTTCTAAGTTTCTAAAAATGGTTCCAATAATTACCAATTTGTTCCTCCCCTCTTTCCCTTTCCTTGTCCCAACTTTCCCACTGGTAGCCACTACCTTTTTTATCTATATCTCAACTGTTAGAAGCATAAGCAGTCTTACAAGCTACTGCTGTAGGATAATGCTTTTGTACACTGGTTTAATAAAACTCTTATTGACCTACGTAGCCAGGCAGGAAGTATAGGTGGGGTGAGCAGACAAGGAGAATTCAGGGGAGAGGAAGGCTGAGTCAGGAGCCACCAGCCAGACACAGAGGAAGCAAGATGACCAAACAGAACTGAGAAGATGTACCAAGCCATGTGGCTAAACATAAATAAGAATTATGGGTTAATTCAAATGTAAGAGCTAGTCAGTAATAAGCCTGAACTAATGGCTGAGCAGTTATAATTACTATAAGCCTCTATGTGTTTATTTGGGTCTGAGCAATTGCAGACCAGGTAGGACACAGGAAAACCGCCAACTACATGCTCCAAAGGAACTTTTCTAAGTAGGCATACCTACAGGTAGAACAGTGTGCCCAGTTGGCAACATATGCAGTTATAGGAGAATGCAGGGATAGAGACAGTAGTGTCTCTTGTGGTTAATATTTATGTCTGGTAGGGTCTGAGTTCTCATCCATACTACATTTTGTACTACTCTATCTCCTTTTGGGAGATTTATAGGATAGATCTCCATTTATCCTGTAGGCAACATAACTTGGAAACTTACTCTTAGTAGTTGGCACTGTTTATCCCTTGTCCTTACGTGTATCTCCTTTAACTTCTTGGGGCATTGTCACAGCTATTAGAAATGAAGGAACTGTGGGTTTCTATGATTCTGCTTCATTTCCTGTTCCTAGACTGTTCCCATTAACTCTTGATATCTATTTAGTAACGTTTATCATAGACTCTTCTGGTTAAAATCATTCTTTCCAGAGCAGTCACACAAATATGTAATATTAAGCTTCATGACCTACTGTAACTCCTTCAGGCCAGCAGTATGGCTAGCATATTAAAAGCAAGGAGAGCACACAGCACATACCCTCCTAGGGTCCTTCCCAAAATACTGCAGCAAACTATTCACAGGTCTTTGCCAAGTGGGTCAAGGTCTTGCCACAAAGAGAGCCATTCATGCTATTCTCAGGCCTTGTTCCCCAATGAAGTCACAATGATGGCTCCTGCCATCAATATTCATTTTTCAAGTAGTCTCTTCCTTTCTAATATTCTTCTCTATACATTTATTTAGTATTTTTTGAGAATTTCATATGTGAGTACCTTTTTTTACATAATTTCCATCGCTCATTCTTTCTCATATTCTTCCCATGTTTGCACTCCATCTCAACTTTATGACCTTTTATATATATATATATATATATAATTACAGATATATGTTCATATATAATATATAAGTAAATATAATATATTTAAAGAAGATATGTACTTCATTACACCTATGTCACAATAATATATGTAAATAATTATAAATGTGTGTGTGTGCTGCTAAGTCTATTTAATGTTGGGCGTATGAATACTTTAGAGATGATCATTGGGATTTGACAAACTTTCAAAAGCCTTGTCATATGAGAAGACTAATTCTCCATTTCTTGGCACCCAATATTTGCCTACACTTCTACATTTAGGTGTGGTAACACGTGAGTTCCTCAATCCACATTGAGACATAAACAGATGTTGTCATCTTTCAGGTCTTGCTTAGGGTACCATGTTGTTACGATTTCATGGATACAATTCTTTGTAATCTGTAAAGCACAGTATCTTGTATTTTAATCTTCCATATCTTATGAATTTTCTATCCTCTCTCCCATGAGGTTACCTATGCCTTAGTTTTAGGAGTTGTGATGTAGATGTACCATCTGAAGTTGGGCATCCCATGGTCACTTGTTCTCTGCATTTGATCAGTCATGTCTTTCTGTGAAGGCCTCCCTACAATATAAACCAGAGCTTCTTTGACGAGGAGTAAGAGCTATACTCATATGTGAATATAAGGAAAAGTATTTATAATGAAGTCAGGAATTATACTGTTTTATGAATGTGGCAGTAACACTTTACATGCTGGTCACTGTTGTGGTTTTTAGGAATTTTACTCAGGTAGGATTTTTAATTGTTTTCCTTTGGCAGCTTGCATAACACCTTTGGATGCTGTGAGAGCTAGTCCTCACAGAGGTAGCTTCCAGTTGAGGTCCAGTTTGATTTTTCTAAGTCCTATGTATGAAGTGTACAGTGTCTTCAACAATAAGGGCTTATATGCTGGTTCTTAAAAGAAAGTGGGGGCAATGGTAAAAGCCCATATTGATTTGGATGTCTCTTGGATTCCTCTGATCAATGACTCAGAAGAAAGTTTCTCATTTTGGACAATGAGAATTTTTTCAGATACTCTATGGCTCATGGGAAGAGCATTGCCTTCACATGTGCAATAAACTCATATATATATATATATATGTATATATTTATATATATGTGTATATATTTTATATATAAATTTATATACATTATATGTGTATATATTATATATATAAATATATACACATATAATGTATATATTTAAGTAATATATATTTATATATTTAATATAAAATAATGTTTCTCAAGGGCTTTTAGAAATCACCCTTAGTGCTCTTTATCTGCCTTCCTCTTCCTCAGTTATGCAGTACTTCCTCCTTACTCAATAAATAGCCACTTTCATTTTTTCTCATTCCCCCGCACTACATCTGTGACCTATTACTCTCCTTCCTACAGCTCTTTCCTCACTCCTCCATGGTCCCGTTTTAATTTCCTGGTCTCTGTGGTTATGTTTCCAGGTTTATACTTCCATCCAAAGATTTGAAGCTAGGTTCCACAAATAAGAGAGCACATGAAACACTCTCCTCTTTGGGTTGGATATAATCTTTATCTGATATTGATGAACCTTTTCTTAAAACTTTTCATAATGACTCATGAAGGGCTTCATTCATTGCATAATGTAATTGCCTTTTAAAAAATATGAACCTATGAAAACCTGCATACCATGATTAATATATATATTATTCTATATTAATAATATATTATATATATATTAATCTACTTCATAATTATCTAAGAAGATATTTTATATATCAACATTTTGCAGAAAAAAGTTACCTAATATTTTTAATGGAGCTATAATTCCATGTAAATGAAAACAGTTTCCTTTAGCCTCACATTCCTCAGCTATAAACTATGTTAAAATGTTTAAATTTCATCACTTAAATAATGCAGATGAAAGACTTCACATATTTTCTGTGAAGATTAAATATTCAGAAATTTAAAAAACAGGTTAAAAGGTTCTTTAGTTCCAGATAAGAAAACTAATATGTATTTGCTACAGAATGATGATAATCACAGAGAACACAAAATTGTCATGATATGATCTAAAGACCAGTACAACTAATATTTTTATATTTTAACTTGGTTGTATTTTATAGACCACTGTATTTTGTTTAGCTGTATATCTATCTATATCTATTTATCTATATCTATATCTATATCTATTTCTGTACTGTGACATTGGCTGTAGCCAATGTCATTCTTTCTCCACATACACAGTGTATTTGTTTTATTATTTCCATAGATATTGAGATCATCAGGTGCTCAAATCCTATATGTAAACTGCTACAACATTTGTGTATCACCTGGACTTATTGTTCTATATACTTTAAGTCTGGGTCACTGTTACTTCATAACACAAGATAATTTTTACATATTTAGTGTTAAAATATATTGTTTACAGGATATTGACAGACACAGTATTTTTTATTTCGAGCATTTTTCTTCAATTGTTAACTAAATCAGCATATGCAGAACATACTGACATAACTCTCATGGTGATATAAGACTTTATTATGATAATGCCCTGTGGGTCATATATGTTTCTAAGAATAGTATATCATACATATCTTTCTTGTACCCAAATATTATAAATATTAGCTCAACAATTGTTGTGGATTTCATGAAAAAGTTGTATCAGTATGTGATTTTCGTGAGTACCCATATATACAGTTATCTTCAGTTATAAATAACATTGCACTGAGTACATTCATGTACTGTTTTAAGTACGCCTTTCACTTTTGGTAGTTTTTGATTGTGTGTGGATTCTAAAAGGGACTGTGAGATTACCTTTTTCTAGGGAGAGGGTATTATTTGACTCACAATAATAGATGCATGCGAAACAAGCCTGGACTTTGGAAGTTATTTATTTCCAGACTATGATTATAATGTTATTTTAAAATTAAATATTGAAGAGACATTCTTTGTTACACTGGTGTGGGTACATGATTCATACAAAACTATCTCTTTATCATGGACTACTAAAATGGAGTTTCCTCTTGAATAACATTTCAAAGAGATTTCAAAGCTGTTTCTAAAATCTACAGCAGCTTGCTTCCTGTGAGGTTGTGATTGAGCGTGCCCCCCATAGGATCATGTATTGAATGTTTGGCTTCTACTTGGTGTACTGTTTAGGAAGGATTAGGAAGCATGGCCTTTTTGAAAGGAGTGTGTTATTTGAGGTGGGCTTTGAGGTTTCAAAAGTGCATGCTATTCCTTGTCTCATTCTGTTTCTGCATTCTGACTGTGGATCAGGAGACAGATCCCTTAGCTACTGCTCCAGCACCATTCTTCTCTGTCTGTTGTGATGCTCCCCACCACAGTGATCATTGGCTAGCCCTAGAAACTGTAAGCAAGCCACAGTTTTAATACTTTCTTTGATGGGGTGCCTTGGTCATGGTGTCTGTTCACAGCACTAGAATAGTAACTAAGACACTATTTTTATGAATTGGATTGTAGATTACACAGTTTTCTTTTGCAAAGTTTTAGCTTAGGTCCATATACCTTTCTACTTCTAGAGTTCTACATATAATTGGTATTTTATTTCCTTTTATGATATTTTGCATTTGAAATGGAATTATATAGAGGTTAGCATTCCATTTTGTCCAGACAGATAATTTCACATATGTTACTTAAATCGTTTTTGTTCTAATGAGATTTCTTTCCATAGAGATTAGGTTCATTGTATTATCCTATCCACAACTGAAATTGTGAATCATCATTATACATTATGCCATGAGACAGACAGAGTTATATTTGTTTCACCAATTTATAAACATGTGGTGTTCCAAATGAGAGTAATGGCTGCAAGTGAATCCCTTTCATTTTCCTGCCATCTTGTCTGAATTAACTACTGAAAGCTTACAATAAATATACAAGCATACAATAAATATACTTATAAAAGAATCCAATTGGCTTTTCAGCAGAAGTATTTTGTTAGATCATCAAATTCAAATGGAAATTAAAATGTAAACTGCATTTTTAGTTCAACATTGAGGAAAATATTTAGAAATATTTTTTTCAAACTTTTTATTTTTAACATTATATCAAAGATGTTGTGGTCTTGGAGTAACAAGAAAACCCAACAAGACTTTTGGGGGTAAAAGTTGTTTTTGGTTCTTACAAAGAAACTACATATCAAATTCTGCAAGTCTATTCATCAAAGATCTGTCTCACAGAACCTATTTAAAATCTTTATAAAAATCTATGAATAATTATGTGTTGATATTAATTTTGAGAGTTGTTTCGACATTTGCATTTCTGTGGAGTTTATGTTTTGCTGACCTTAGATGTATCTTCTCCTGCATTCACCAGTCCTCTACTGTGGGATTCTGAGGGTTCCTTTAACGCTAGTCTCAGTCATCTTACCCAAAGAACATTAAAATGAATTTGGAAAAGGCACTTTTATTTTATTCTCCTCTGCTTAATACTAATTTCACACCTTTAATGGTAAACATGGATTTTAAACTTTTTTTCCTTTTGTTTTGCAAAGTGGTTTTTTTTTCACCCCCTGTGGGTTGAATGTTTAGAAACAACAGGAATGAAGATATTTCTTAACTTTATGGAAGGCTGGGGAGAGATAAGACTCATTATATCTCCATGTATGTCATAAAAAGTACAGAATGTCTTCCTTTACTGCCACCAAACAGAATAGCAATCTTCCCATTATGTGTATTTATATTTCCGTGATCTGGGTCTTATTTTTTAAACTGAATTCCTCTCACTTGTGTTTTTCCCTAGGCCTTAAATACATCCAGAACATTTTAAAGGATAATCTAGAAGATGCTATTTATCTCACATTTTAAGATAATAAAATTTACTCTAAGTTGAACAATATAATGTATTTTATTTATTTAATGAGGACAAAAATGACGGGTGCATTTACCAAAACCTGGTAGAAATACCAGATATATTTATAAAAGTGATGAAGGAAAAATGATCATTGAGGCTTAAAATAAACTATGCTAATCCAAATGGAGCATGGCTTAAAGCATTAGAATTTTTCTGTTTTTAAAGTTGATTGAAGGTCATCTAAGGCAATTTAATTTCCCTAGGAAGTTAAAATTATGGTTATGTTATTTGTCAAGGAGCTTAGAGCTCCTGGAGTTTTTTCTCTATCAAATCAAAAGGGCATTTCTGCTTTTCTTTGTTTGGGGAATGCTTGCCTTCTTGGGTTTTTATTGTTCTCAGGGCTGTATTGTTGATTCTGTTGTCATAAAGTACTCTGATACATGGGCACTGCAATCCATAAATTAATAAATAATAATGCCTGTCTAACTGCAAGCACCAAGGCTACTCACACTCAGCAGCATTTGTTTTGTACAGTGTGCTCAGCACCCATCTTCCATTATTGCTGATGTCATTTTAATTAAGTTGCAGATACTAAGGGGCAGGTGATTTTTCAGTGTGATGGCAAGACTCTCTGGCATTTCACATTTGATTCCAGAATTTCAAAATAATTGCCATTTGAACTTGTATCAAAAGAAAGAGGTGGAGTGTTTACCAAAATGCAGATGCTGGCTGCTCTTAGCTTTGCCAATATGACAGTACTAAAATAGAACAAATGCATTTTCTTTCCCTCTAATAGCTATACACAATCTTTTGCATTCTCTTCTTTCAACAAAATGAAAGGATGTCAGGCTCATTTTTACATGTCAAATGTGACTGCTAATCCAAAGACTTGATTGGAGTGATTGGTTGTACTATTATTGAGATAATATCATTTCATATCTTCAAATTTAGGGACAAGGTATTAACTTTTTTCAAAGTTGTAGTAGTAGAGATATCTTTGGGCACTGGCATTTACTAATTTAGGTTCCCATGCACATGCTACCAATTGATGTGAACAAGAATAACTTGGAAAATTCAGGCCAACATTATTAATCAAAATATATCACAATTGAAACAATATATTATGTTATGGAGAAAACTTATGTATTGTTTATCTGTAGGTTAGGTCAATAGTATATGTCATGCAAAACATACGAATGATAGACATGAAGCATATTTCCATCATCAAATGTCAATCATAACACAAGGGAATGCCTTATTCATATGGTTATTACAGAGGAAAAATAGCTGTTTTTTTATTAGAGAGTTTTATGAGGAAAATAAAACCTTTCTTAACTCTTTAGTATGATAATTCTGCAAGATTTATATATAGCAGCCAAGCATCCAGTGTTCCTTAGTGAGAAAACGATAATGAAATGCCCATGACTTTCCATATACTTAAAGGTCCAAAGAGCTTCTGTAAATGTTTGATTTCCAAAAATGATAATTTTATTTTTATAGTTGTTCCATTTTAGTTATACCAATACATGTTTCTTATTATCTTCCACTTACTACTAAGATGTGTTGCCTCAGTGCCCACTGCTAGATGTTGGGCCCTTTAATATTAATATTATTGGGACTAAGATGGGTCAGAGTTAGGAAATTTGTTGGAGCATGACACCCATGTAGTAAATGGTTCATGTGAGAGCCATGCAACAAAACCAACACTTACACATAGCATCAGGAATTACAGAATGGATACTAACTCAGTACATATAGCAGAAAATCCCAAATTAACATGAAATTGTGTTTACTTTGGGCATGTAATGCACTAATTTTCAAAGTTTTCATTCTTTTGTGAATAGAAAGTTCTTTGTACCCAACTTCACCTCAGTTGTTTCATTAAAATGAAAATCTTTATTTGAATTTAAATTACTTACTTTATATTCAGTAGTCAAAGAGGCAATAGTTTTAGGATTCAAAAATGAAACATGAAGTTATACCATATCAACAATTTAATTTCTTAACAAATATTTAAATACATTTCCCCATGAGAAATCTTTCCATGGTGGTATATGTATGTATATGTATATATTATATATACATATACATATATGTCTTTCTGAATGTTTTGGTCTGATTGGTTGTTAAATAAAGCTGTTTGGCCAGTGGTGAGGCAGAATAAGGTTAGGCGGGACATTCCAACTAGAGGGAGAGGAAGGAGAAAGGCAGAGCTGAGAGATGCTGCTAGCCGCCACCAGAAGAAGCAAAATGTAAAGTACTGGTAAGCCATAAACCACATGGCAAAGTATAGATTTATAGCAATGGGTTAATTTAAGATGTAAGAGCTAGCTAGCAAAAAGTCTGAGCCATTAGGCTATATTATTTGTAAATAATATAAGCCTCTCTGTGTTTATTTGGATCTGAGCAGCTGCGTGACTGCAGGGCTACAAGAGCTGAGTGAGACCAGAGAAAACTCCAGCTACAATTTGGCATACCAAAGCAGGGCTCTCAAATTTCCAGAATCCCAAAAGAGTTTAAAAATGACTTCTAAACACACAATAATGGAGCCAAAAATAGTTTTCTACTACATGTCTCATGCAGGTCGAGATATAGAGACGCTAAGGTACTGAGATGCCATGTTGTGCAGACTTGAGCTACAGTATGGCGGGTTCGTGGCATATGGGCTGAAACATAGCATGGCAGATTCCCACCATGATATAGAGAGGCATCTCTAAACTTTGCAGTATGTATGATGCATGGTAGATTTAGCTTTTGCTAGTACAGACAAAAAAAAAGAAAGAAAGAAAGAAAGAAAGAAAGAAAGAAAGAAAGAAAGAAAGAAAGAAAGAAAGAAAGAAAGAGAAAGAAAGAAAAAGAAAGAAATGTTTCTCGGCTACACACTGCTGGATGGAGACATAGACCCACTGCCTCGCAGAGTCCAGCTGTGAGCCTGCTTCCCCCAAAGATGGCAGCAAATGTAGTTCTTCCATGTTGGAAAGCTGAGGTGGGTGGAGCCAGCATCCAAACCTGCTATTTTAGACCTAGTCATGCTGTGGTTTAAAGCAATAAATTCACAATAAAACAGATTCAGATAAAATAAAGCTCTAAATTGTTTACAATGTGTGTAAAAATATACATCAGCTTGGAAGAGAGAGGAAAAGGAAGATATAAAAAATAGAAAGTTTTAAAAAATAGTCTTTAAAGAGAAAGTAAAGGTAATATAAAAAATAAGACATGTAAAGATGGAAATCACACACAGAGTCTGGATTATATTGTCTTTGAGCCTTTTAACTGCAGAAAGACATTTGATTGTAAAGGATGTTGAGTTAAATCAATATGTATATTTTAAAGGTATCTGGACTTCAAAGTTTATGTCTAAGGATATGTTACTTTGGAAAATAGGTTCTGCTTTTGTTTCCACAGAAGATGAGAACCTATAGATTGCTTCCAGGCTAATATGGTTTGATCAATCAAGACCCCATGAGAGGCCCACATGATCCTACATCCAAAAACAGCTTCAAAGCAATTAGCTCAGACAATGCAGCCTCACAGACTACTCCAGTCAGAACTTGACCATAATTATTAATTTTCTCATGTTCCCCATTAGATTGCCAACACCCTCATCCAGCAGGAAGTAGTATAAGAAGCTATGTTCAAATTTCCAAAATATTGTTTATAAATATTTATTTTTATTTAAAGCAGGTTGATTATAAATGCAATCTCTTTCTAAAGAAGAAAAGGGATATATAGATATAGTAGGATAAAGAGTAACAACTTGTTTAAAATGTTTTATACTGCTATGGATTTTAATTTTTTGATAGAAATTTAAAGTTAATTGTGTTATAATTTATGTATATTTCTACTTTTGTTTAAGGTATTATATTTATGTAATTCATTTAAATTGTAATGAATAATTAAGAAATACAGATTAATAATCTTCTATGATAGACAAGCTTATAGTCATGTTAAGTTTTCTAGGTTTACATAGATATACTTCAGTTAGGTAGGTAATATTCAAACACTTCAAAGACCTACAGAATATGGCACTTAAAATGTTTTAAAAACTTAGACTTTCTGGACAGTGAGACATTATCTGCTCCTGGCAGCACCAATTTACTTAAAAGAGAAAGATGGGTGTCAAAGACACTCCATATGGAGTTTATCTCCTTCTTGGCAAAAATAGACATTTGGGCAAGAAACTGTTCTTGCCTGGACTGCTTGACAAAACGTTGTATCAACTGGACATGCAGGACCCATAAGAAAGTGACCACTGAACTTTGCAAGGCAAGATGGTCCCTCAGGTTCCTGCTTCACTGAAGAAACTGCCAGACATTCTACAGGACACAGAAAAGTGTCTGAGAGACTCTAGGCCTGGAGGCTAAAAAATGGATGCTTCAAAATTGCAGGAGAATTTTGGGTAACTGTCCACATAGCCAGCTGTCTCTGTCATTCTAGATTTTTGGAAGTTGCTTACAATGCTCTTCCTGTTTACTTAGGTAATATTGTATCCTTCTGAGGTCTTTGATGTAAATGAAGACTAGACAGTTATAATTATGGTTTTCCTTGGTTATGATAAAAGATAAATTAGATGTGAAACTTTAGACTCACAGATATAGGATAGATAGAATATTTTCTTTAATTTTACCAAATACAAATAGACTAGATATTGTAACCATAATTCTTGGTTGATAACTGTTATATTATATGTAATTTTACTATTTTAAAGGTAAAACTTTCTTTTTTTGTTTAAACAGAAAAGGGGAAATGCTGTGGGATAATGCTTTTGTACACTGGTTTAATAAAATGCTGCTTGCCCAGTAGCTACGCAGGAAGTATAGGCAGGATAAAGAGACAAGGAGAATTCTGGGAAGAGGAAGGGCTGAGTCAGGACTTGCCATCCAGACACAGAAGAAGAAAGATGACTAAACAGAACTGGGAAAAGGTACCAAGCCACATGGCTAAACATTGATAAGAATTATGGGTTAATTTAAGTGTAAGAGCTAGTCAGTAATAAGGTTGAACTAATGGCTGAGCAGTTATAATTAATATAAGCCTCTGTGTGTTTACTTGGGGGATGTGAGTGGGAAAGACTTGTCCCGACCACCAGCAGGGCAAGACACAGGAAGACTTCCAACTGCAGAATTCTACAATGATGAGTCTTGATGATTAAACTGTAAATTTAGTTTGAGTTCAGATGGATATTTTATTAAAACAATTTACAGCATCATAGTATAAAGTCCATGCTAGACTCAAACCCATAATCTGTGAGTATTAACTTCCAAAGTGGTGAGATTGTAGATGTGTGCTCCCATTCCTAGCTGAGGAATATGTTCATATATATATATATATATATATATATATATATATATATATATATATATATTATGTTACCAAATTATGTCGCACCAGTATTACAGTATTTTTATTTACTCTCAAGATTGACAAGGAAGTCTGCTTCCCAGAAGCCTTGTAAGTAATTAATTTACAGCACATTGCTTAATTTTATAATAGTGATATGTCTTATATTATCTATAATGTAATAATACACCTGTACTATATCTTGTAATACACTTATAATAATATCTTAGAAATATATCTATAACAAGGAATATACAATCAGCATTATTCTTCTTAATATGTATTTTTATCAAAGACAAATTTCCATAGAAACTGGTACTTTAGTTATGTTATATCATGAATTCAAAAATGTCATTTATATTTTCATATATAAAATTCTTACTTTCTAAGAAAAATAAATTCTCCAACTATGCATTTAATCCTAGCATTTATTCCTCACTTGCCTTATTTTGTTGCAATAAATGTGATAGTTATGAGATTAATACAAATGTTTGTTGAAAGTACAGTAGTATGCATTTATATACATTATTGCTGCAACCACATATTAAATTGAGATAGTATGTATTATTTATTTTGTCTTGAATCTTGCTTAATACATGTATTAATTCCAGAGATTCATCCACTGATAACTATTTTTGATATGAGTTTATTATACCTTATGTTATGGTTCATATCAGTAAGAATGTGAGAGATAAGCAATTGCTTCATGACCTCTCAAAACTGATTTGGCACTATTGAGTGAAAATGACTTTCCCTGTAACAACAGAGTCTGTATAATTTGCATCCATACATAATCAACTTTTATAATACTGTTCAGATTTTATTATCTCCCCAAATCTTCAACATACCTACACAATATTTATTCTGTTTTATTCAGGAAGGAGACAGAGGCAAATAGTAACCTCAACAGTATCATCTATTACGGTGTAGCTACTAACTTTGTCTGGATGTATTGTAGTGGATTACCTCATTTTATTTAGTTTCAAAGCTATTACATATTACCATAAAATATTTGAAAATAATCCTTTTTGTTTGTTTTTAGAAAAAAAGTACCTTTAATTTTGGTAGGTAGGGAGGGGAGGAGAATCTGGAAGGAATTATGGGAGAGGAAGAATATAAACAAACTATATTTGAATTTTAAATTCATTTTAAATAATAAAGCATAACAATATAAAAATAAATAAATACAAAGTAAAAAAACAAGAATAGTTCTGTTATAGCATTTGAAATATTTTCATGAAACATACATTTGCTTTCTTCTTTATTGTTCGGCTATTGTTGCAGTGATGAAATACCATGAGCAGCAATTATGGAAGAAAGAGTTTACTGTGGCTAGGAGTCACAGAGGTATAGTTCATAAAGTGAGGGAATGTATGCAGTGAGACAGGAAGTTGACAGATCACATCTTCACCCATACACAGAAAATAGAGTGAAGTGAAACTGTGAGATGAAAAACTGTCAAAGTCCTTCCCTAGTAAAATATTCCTTCCAGCAAGCTTCTACATCTTAAAGATTCCAGAGACTCCAAAGAGTTCAACCAACTAGAAAATGAATATTCAAATACTTGAGCTTCTGAGAACTCTACTCACCCAAACCATCACTCTGATGTTGTGAGACTATTTGGACCAGTTATATTTAATCAATATGTGTACGATTTTTTTATTAAACTTTGAACTCACAGGTTTAGTTTTATAAATGTTATGGGAGTATTCTTTTCCCCTAATTTTTATTGAATTAGCCATATTAAAATATTTTTCATCTGGGGCTGGAAAGAAGGCCCAGAGATTCAGAGTATTCATTCCTTTTGCAAAGGATCTGAATTTAATTCCCAGCACACCCACGGTGGTTCACAACCATCTTAACTCAAGTTCCTGAAAACAGAGCTCTGAAGACTTACCTGACAGTGAAATGAAGGCACTTGCCTACTAGAGCCAGGTCAGAGAAGTCAAAGTGGACAGACACCTAGGTAGTAACTGGCTGTTTCCATTTCAAAACATTTTTTTCTCTTTTATTTATTATTAAGAAATTTTCTGTTCACTTTACATACCAACCACAGATTCCCCTCTCCTCCCTCCTCCTGCCCCCCAGCCTTCTTCCCCAAGTCACCCCCTACTCCCTCCTCCAAGGCAAGAACTCCCATGGGGAGTCAGCAGAGCCTGGTCCATTCAGTTGAGGCAGGTCCAAGTCCGTCCCCTGAACCAAGGCTGTGTAAGGTGTTCCACCATAGGCACTGGGGTCCAAAAAGCCCACTCATGTAGCAGGGACAGATCTTAATCCCCCTGCCATGTACCCATTAAGCAGGTCAAGCTAAATAACTGTCTTGCTTATGCAGAGGGCCTAGTCCAGTTGCATGGAGGCGCCACAGCTCAAAACATTGTTAAAACACAGAAATTCTGTGTCAACAGGTGTTGACAGATATGAAGTCCAAAAGTTCACACTTTATTTCGGGGAGGAGATGATGAACTTGTTCTTGTGGTTAAAGTGAGGATGAAAGAAAACGGGTCATGGCAGCATCATAGATGGGAAAGATTATAAAGAAAACAAAAGCAAAATGATGAAATGTCATGTCGAAACAAGAAAGCCAATACATGATTAAACTTTAATGTTGATAAAGTTTAGGAAATATTGACCCAAAGAAAAAAAAAACAAGATACAAATAAATAAAATGTTTATAAAAATCTGAAAATTTCAAACATAATTTTCAAAAGTGATGGAAGTGGATATTGTAAACTTACTTAGGCAAAAATCCAGAGGTGAACAATGTAACCATGAAAATAATAAATAAAATACATTAACTTTAAGATTCAGATTTTGTTTTTCCTTTATGTCATCATGCTTCTTATGTGGTCGAATGTGTCAGGATGACACTGCATATCTCCTTTCCCAGCCACTGGAGTCAGAGGCTCATAGAAGGGAAAGGTGAACATGGGATTCATACTTTTTACGAGAAGTGAGTAGCCACAGAAGTTGCTTCTGATGCTCTGAGCAAGTGGTTATGTAGTTGAAATCACTGGTGGAAATGACAAACAAGGTTTTCCCAGGAAACAAGGTACCTTGACTCATGGCAGTGTGGGCCTGGTGTAGAGTAAGGGGCACTCCTGTTGGAGACCCAGGAGAACTGGAGAGTGGAATCGCAAGTCTGGTCAGGGATGAATCGTGGATGCCAATCTGAGTGTTTTCAGCTTGGCTGTTGTAAAAACAATATAGATCATTATTTCCTTGACTTACATATACTATTGTGTCTTGGCAGTTGAGGCCCAAAGAGTAAGCTGAATGTAAAAGCTTCTAAATCTCTCTAAAGGAGACTATGTCTTTCAATATATTGTCAGAAAGTCCCTAAACACAGAAGCTGAGATGCTCAGGACCAGAGTGTCCAAAATTAACAAGATTCAGTATCCACTTCCTCCAGATGACCTGCCAAACTAACATGGATATAATGCCCTGAAGAAACAACTAAAAATAAATAAAAGGAGGCTTCAGGATATGTCAAACTTTTTACCAAGAAAATGAGTAACTCTAAAGAAAAACACAAGGAACAGATTGCTAAGAAACTCTAATCTTTGACAGCTTCACTTCTAAGTTTGAGTCTAGTCAAAATTAAGTCTTTAAGAGTAACACCTGGTCTACATATCAAGTTCCAGGACAGGTTCCGAAGCTACTAGAGAAATCCTGTCTCGACAAAAACCAAAAAAAAAAAAAAAAAAAAAAAAAAAGAGTAACACTTGATCAGCCTTCAAATCTCAAAAAGAGTTAGATTTATTTATTTTATTGTTTGATTTTTTGCCTGAAAGTACACTTGTACTTTACTTTTGATTTATACATGTATCTTTCTAAACTTCTAGGGACCCTCTACTTTTAAATTTATTTTTTTTTTTGTTTTCCATATAAGAATGTATGTGAAAATTACACTTTTCTTCAGAAATTTGTAGGTAATGATTAAAGTCAACACATCTTAAACTTAAAAAAAAATGAAAGTTAAACACCAACATGTGTAAATAAGTGGTATTATATAGGAAACTTAAACCTAAAATTCATTTCTCTGTCTTAATAATTTTTTTTTTTTTTTTTGGTTTTTCGAGGCAGGGTTTCTCTGTGTAGCTTTGCGCCTCTCCTGGAACTCACTTGGTAGACCAGGCTGGCCTCGAACTCACAGAGATCTGCCTGCCTCTGCCTCCCGAGTGCTGGGATTAAAGGCGTGCGCCACCAATGCCCGGCTGTCTTAATAATTTATCTAACACTGTTTTGATTATTTTTATATTAGTAAGTTAAATGCAGCTAAACACCAGTAGTTTCTATGTAAATATTATTATTGTAAAATAAATGATTCAATTGGTATTAGAGTCAAGATTATTTAGTCATTGGGTAATTTTCTATGAGAAAACTGAAAAACTGAAAGTTGTTTTTCAAGCTTTAGAACTTGAAAGCATAGTATGATTTGTACTAGGCACTGTGCATGAAATATCACTGCAAATTCTTGGCTGGCAGAGTGAGCAAAGAATGCCATGTTCACAACACTATTGTGATTCTTGGAACATAGAAAAATAACTAAAAAAAGCTTTGGAGAAAAACAAAAAGGAATGTTATCTTTATCATAAGCTTGATAGGGATATATAAGTACTAGACATTTGGTAATGTTTAGGGGGAAAACTCATTTAAGATTTTATGATTTCCATAAGCAGAAATGCTTGGAATATTTTTAGGGAAAATGAATTTCTGCAGATCTCTCAGAGTTTTAAACTGTGTTGAGATTGGTTTCCTTTGTATCACTTGACATACATTTCCATGAAATTATTACTATTTTTGTAATTCCTCTTTAATGCCAGTTGCAAAGATAGCAGGGTAAAAGGGACAAGTAGTGCATCTCAAAAAAAGGGGGTGGGGGGTACTGAAACAGTGAAAGTCAAAGCAGACACTGTGAAACGACTGTGTGCTATTTTAACACTAGAAATCACATGCTTCTTACCACATCTACATAATTATTCTCCATAATCAATTTTAGTAATTTTCAAAATGATAATTGAAAAAGTGATGGATGTACCATCAATTGTAAACAACCTAAAAGCCCCATCATCCTACCCGCAGTCAATTAAACCATTGTACATAAATGCAAGAAAGACTCGGCTGCTTCATTCCCAGACTATTCATGAGCGTAATAGACCGTGCTATTTCAATGCAAGATGCAGTCAGGGCTTTATTATCCTCACTAATGGTGCAGATAATCCAAAGTGTTAGATAATCCCCAAACCATTTATTGTGGCATAAAAATAGGCTTTTTAAGGTTAAGAAAATCCTTCATAAAATTGAGGTTGATTTATCCAGAGTCTCAAGACCACAGAGACCTTTCTGTTCTCACAACCAGGAGACAGGACCGAAGGGTCCCCAGCTCTTGATTCATATTTCAACACTTAGTCTAATTTTTTATTCACTAATGTATTACACCAGATAAATGCCATTGTTTTCTTTAAATCTTATTTATTTTCCATTAAATAAGTTCCTAAGTATTATTCCAGTATTTTTTAATACAAGTAATGAATTCTATTTTTTCATAGCTCTGTTATTCTGTACTTTTACTACAAATTTAGAACTACCACCTGAGAGAATGTTTTAGTCATCCACTCATTGTGAGCCTGGCCTTTAATGGCTGAGCCATTCCTCCCATGTGCTTCCTATATTGTATGGATTTAACTTCTTAGCTAATTGGCACCAATAGATGTACATTTAAAAACTGATTAGTAAACATAATCCCATTGTACTATTCCTAGCTCACAGAACCGAGCTCAAGGACTGCTTTATAAGTAATTGCATTAAAAATTCAACCAAGAAAACAAGGGCCATAAAAGATGTAACAAGGTGAAAGTCAAGAAGAGAATTGGATCTTTGAGGGACAGCTCAGTCAACAGAGTGCTTGCATGGCAACTGTGACCACCAAGTTGAAATCTCCAAAATCCACATGAAAGCCATTAAAGCCAGATGCAATACTGTTTTTCTGATATCCTGGTACGACAATGTTGAAATGGGAGATGGAGACAAGAGAATCTCTAGAAGCTCTAGAACCAACTAATCTGGATTTACAGCAGAGAACAAATCTGCTGCTGTCTCAAAGTGTAAGTAGAGGACTAGTAGGTTCTCTGACATCTGCAGGAATGCAATACAATGTGTATGCCATACATACACATGGTCTCTCTCTTTCT
>CABHPR010155057.1:0-11486 GCA_902168415.1 Peromyscus melanophrys
CACACACACACATACACACCACACACACACACACACCACACACACACACACACACACACACACACACACACACACACACACAGCTTTCTTTATAACACAATCATCACCACTGTTCCACATATACTGCTGTATATCAGGCAGTGCTGGACACCCACTGTGTGGGGAAATTTTGTTCTATCATTTTTACTGAACATATTTTACACATTTTGGTAGAAAGGCTTCTTCTATTCTCATAATTTATAGTTTTAAATTTTTTTCATGATTTACCTAAAAATTCATGTGTACTCATACTAAAAAAAAAAAATCACTGAACTTTATTTGAATGATGAAATTTCTCTCAAGTAGCCCTCTTTTCCATTCATTCCATTCTGTTTTGAGACTTTCCACTTTGCTTTTAGTTAGATTTATTTTTCATGTCTGTGATGGTTTTATTCTGAAATACTTATGTCTTTCTCTTAAGTTCTATTTTCATATCCTAAATTTCTCCCTGCTTTCATTTCACTGTGCATTTGTTTTCTAAATAATTCAGAAAATGATTTGTACTCCAACATGATGTGCACCACAATAAATTCATTGATGAATTTATCTGAACATATTCAATCATTCTTTAAAAAAACATTGATTTTTCAGGTTTTTTTTTTACCTTTTCCATTCTTGCCCCCAACCACTATACTTCTAATTTTCCTCTTGGCTGTGATTAAATACCTAACAGCAATGTACTTATAGAAAGAAAAGTTATTGAACTACATTTTTTCACGGGACATAACCCATCATAATGGGAGCAAATAATGGCATGGGTATTAGCATATCAATCTCGTTCATTACATGGCAGTTCCAGTCCCAGGATTTCTCTGACAGGTCCCTGTCTTCTCCAAGAAGTATTAGTGCTGTCTTAAGCATGTTTCTCTAGTTAGGTGTGGGAGTCCGTTTTCAGGTTCCTCGTGGCTTTACCCAGCAGGGCGCATAGAGAGGATGATTATGACCACAGGCCTGAGTGCAGGTGTCTGAGATGGTCTGCTCTTGATTTTGCTGGGGGGAGGAGGTCTTTTGCTCCACCCCTTGGTGTTTCTATAAATTCCCTGGGGCAGAGATAGTCAGGGCCGTTGGAATAGGTTCCAGGCCCTCTTTAGGCTATCCTTTATTTTCTATCTGTTTATCTCCACTCTCTAAATCCTTCTATCTAATATTTCCTGCTGCTTGCACTCAAGAAAACTCTGGGGAACTGTGGGGTTGGTGGGTAGCCCCCCCCCATAGTCAGGCAAATGTCAAGTTACATTTTAGGTGCCATGACCCTTACAGTCAATCAGTGGGTTTTTTTGTCTCCCCCAGCCCTCTTTCATTTAAATCTAAAAAGCATGGGATTCATGACCTTAAACTGACCTTGTTAACGAGTGTCATGTCCTTCTGCAATGAACATCTTCCAGAATTGACACATCTAAAAAATTTAACTGCCTCTGGAATCAAATCCCTTTAGTTTCTGTGTTCCAGGAAGACACTGTCTTCCAAACAATGCCCACTGTTTCCTTACCTGATGCCGTTAATAAAACTTTTCCTCCTTTTAAGTCTCATGTCTGCTTGCTTTGGCTCTGTAGTCACCATCATGAGAACCCTTGGCGTTCTAACCTAGTGTCTTCTAACTTCTCAGTGCAGCCATGCAGCAGGCATCAGGAATCCTCTTCCCTAATTCGTTAAGGACATGTGATGTCAGACTGTCTGCAACCTAAAGGAGTCTCTTTCAGGAGAGAGAAAGAAAGAGTTCCACAGAGGATATGTGAGAGACAGTTTACCAGTGTGAACATGGTTCAGCCTTAGGTAGGGTGAGGCGTATTTTAGCGGAATGCCCAAGAGAGGTATAGCTGGATGTTGATGTAGCTCACTTACCACCTCCCTGAGGACCTGCTACACTGGTGTCCATAATGGCTGAGTCAATTTGCACTCCCACTCTTTCTCCACATCCTTGCCATTTTATTGATCTATGCAGTTTTGATGGTGTGAGATGAAATTTCTAAATAGTTTTGATTTGCACGTCCCTGATGGTTAAGGATGTTAAACATTTAAATAGTTCTCAGCCTCTCGAGTTTCTCCAATAAAACTTCCCTATTTAGACCTGTACCCAATTTTAAAATTGGATTATTTGTTTTTCTGATATCTCGCTTTTTGTATCCATTACTGTGGGAGCCCACAGAGGCTGTCTAGTGAGACCTTACTCAGGGTCAGAGAATCTGAGCTTGCTTTACCCAGCAGGGCTGTGCAAGGGGATGATTTGGCCAGGGGCGTGTTTACCAGGTGTTTGGAAGGGTCTACATTTGGCTGTACAGTGTGCTTTGATCTTGTAAGTGGGAGGTCTTTTGCCTCTCCCCTTGGCATATCTAAAAAGCCCTTTTGAATAAAGGGTGAGGCTGGTGGGTATTGACCCAGGCCCTCCTGAAGCTATCCTGTGTTTCTTTCTTCTCAGCGTCTAGGTCGCTCTTTCTGTCATTTCTGAATTCCTCTTTCCTCCACCCAAAAACCCTTCAAAAGGTGGGAGCTGGACTCCCACACATTATATGTTTTGGATATTAGTCCTCTACCAGATGTATAGTTGGTAAAAACAAAACAAAACAAAACCATGACCCATTCTGTAGGCTGCCACTTTATCTGAAGGACAGTGTCCTTTGCTGTGCAGAAGCTTCTCAGTTTCATGAGGTCAATTTATTAATTGTTGATCTTAGTATGTGTACTAACAGTGTTCGGTTCAGAAAGTTTTCCTGTGCCAATGAGTCCAAGGCTATTCTCCATTTTATCTTCTATCAGCGTCTGTGTATCTAATTTTATGTTTAGCTCTTTGATCTATTTGGGGTTGAGTTTTGAGTAATGTTTTAAGTATTGATTTATTTGGATTCTTCTACATGCAGGCAACCAAAACCATTTGTTAAAGATGCTATCTTTTTTTATGGTGTGTGTTTTGGGTTTCTTTAATACAATTAGGAGTCCATAGGTGCGTGGATTTATTTCTGAGCTTTCAATTCTTTGCCACTGATCATTGTGTCAATTTTGGGCCAATACCATCCTGTTTTTATTACTGTAGTTCTCTAGTATAACTTGAAATAGGGGGTTTTGATCTCTCTCAGAGTTCCTTCATTATTTGATGAAAATGTATTTTTGAAAGACGCATGAATTATAGTGGCAGATGCCTGGAACCGTGAATCTAAAGAGGCCTAGACAGCAGGATTGGAAGTTCTCAGTTCTCACTCAGGCAGGAGTACATATCCAGTCCCTGCTGCAAACAGCAACAAACAAAAGAACACACCCAAGTCCAGATACATAGATTAATTTGCTGCTCTGCTTCTATGAGAAAACACTGACCAAAAGCAAGGAAGGGGAGGAAAGAGCTTATTTCATTCACAGGTTACAGTCCATCATGAAGCAGAAGCCCAGGCGGGAACCCTGGACAGGAAGTGAAGCAGAGAACACAGGGATAAACTGCTTACTGACCTACTCTCCATGTTGGCTCAGCCTGTTTATAGAGCCTGGATCTCCTGCCCAAGGGTGGCACTCACAGTGGGCAGGGCACTCCCACATCAAGCATAAATTAAGAAAATGCCCCCCAGGCGGTCGGTGGTGGCGCATGCCTTTAATCCCCGGCACTCAGGAGGCAGAGCCAGGTGGATCTCTATGAGTTCGAGGCCAGCCTCGTCTACAGAACGAGATTCAAGACAGGCACCAAAACTACACAGAGAAACCCTGTCTCCAAAAAAACCAAAGAAAAAAAGAAAAGAAAATGAAAATGCCCCCACAGACATACCCACAGGCTAGTCTGATGGACACAATTCCTCAACTGAGGTTTCTTCTTCCAGGTGACTCTAGTTTGTGCCAGGCTGACAAAAACTATCCAGTACACACATTAAAGTCAGGGTCCACACATCATCACATCAGCCCTTATCCTGTTTAATGTCTCACAGAAAACAGATAATGCATAATTTTATTCATTAACTTTCAATGTTTAGAGATTATTAATTACAAATAATTGAACTAAACACTATTATAATTCTTTACTCTCACATCTACATGAATTACTTAGTGAATCACCACAGCAGAAACAAACTTGGAGTCATTCAGTTGATTCCCAAGCTCTTGGTGACCTGAATGCTAAGGAAAAGTGCCACAAACCTGGTGTTAGCTGAGATCCTGAAATCTGGAGAAAGGATCCTCCAAGTGTGAGGTTTTAGTTGAGGGTGATGCCCCCACCCCCTTCCAAGAGTTGAGGTAGGAACCCAGGTGAGACAATCTTCCTTGCCAATTCTGGACATAGGCTGTTCACCTGTGGTGGGGTTATATCAGGGGTGCGTCTAGGGCCATGGCTGGCAGAGGGAGCAGGTGTGGCCCTGTGAAGGGGATGGGGCTTCAGGCCTGGATGTGGCCCACCTGCTCTGTTGGAGCAGTAGTTTAAATGGAGCTGAGTTTCCATGCTCTGACCTCTCCTGACTTCGTGGAAGTCCTATGGTGGCTTGTGTGGCTGAGCCATGGGCCCTTCTTTCAATCTCCTACACATGAGTGGAGCCTAGGGAGGTGAAGATTCTGCTTCCACTCATCCAGCCTAACACAGGCCTGGTATGCATCCCAGACAGCCTGAACCTGAGGATTAGCAGACAGGGACATTGAGGGACAGAGGGACAGAGACCCTGGAGGGAGGCTCTGTGGGGCCAGAGTGATGGAAGAATACTAGGATGGTGGTAGGGTGACTTATTTCACTTTTTAAAACCATGTTGTTATTAAATCTTGTTCATAGTAAAAAAAAATTTAGGATTATTTTTGCTAGAGGATTTTTTAAATTAATTTATTTTTTAAAAAGTCTTTTTGCCTTTTACATACCAATCCCAGTTCTCCCTCCCTCCCCTTCTCCTGCCCTCCCACCTCCCCCATCCACTCCTCAGAGAGGGTAAGGCCTCCCTTGAGGAGTCAACAAAGTCTGGCATACTAAGTTGAGGCAGGACCAAGCCCCTCACCCTGTGTCAAGGTTGAGCAAGGTATCCCATCCTAGGGAATATGTTCCAAAAATCCACTTCATGCACCCGGGGTAAGTCCTGGTCCCACTGCCAGGTAGCCAGAGGATTTTACTCTCTAGGTATACATGGTGTAGGAAACACATAGCAAATGTGGAAATTAGTATAGTGCTGTCAGCTCACAGAAAATGTGTTTCTCATGTTGCTTAGTATTCCTCTATGGCAGTGGGATACTATGGCCGTTGTATCCAAGAGTGGCATACTGCCTTTCAATTAGAATGTATTGGTATATATTGATTTTTCTGTGTATGAGTTTATCTGCACAGTTTTTGTGTTTATCTGTGAGTCCATCTGCTCCATTCCCTTAAGTCACCAGGCATCACCAGGGGCTCTAGCAGGACAATTTTCTCTCCCTTCTTCCATGATCACAGCCTCTCCTCCCATGGCATACCCCTCCAGGCACCAGAAGTCCTCTGCAAGGCTTGGGCCTTGGCAAAGACAGGGAAGGGGAGGGAAACCTAGATCACAAACGGGGCACTGTTCATTCAAACCTAGAGCCACAGGTGTGTAATTCCTTTTTACTGTTGGAGTTAATGTGACTTAGTGTTTTGTTTCTTTGGGAGATCAATTATGTTGTGTCCTGGCTATCCATGGGCTCACTATTAAGCTCAGGCTAGTCTTGAACTCTTGATCCTTCTCCCTCTGCCTCCCAAGTCTTGGCATGATAGGCTTGCCCAGCCACACCTGGACAATGCATTGATCTGTGGTTGTGCTCTGCATTTGTGTTCATGACAGACACAGGCTTGTGGTTTCTGTTGTTTGCTTATTTGAGTATTTGTGAAATGCTGGCTTCAGAGGATGGGGTAGGAATTGTTCCATCAGATTTTTGTACTCCAATGTGATTGTAGGGAGATGTAGGGCAGGAACACAGAACTCTTGACTTTCACACAAGGAGGATTTACTAGGTTCAGTCCCCGACACTGCTGAAATAAAAAGGGAGAACTGGTACAATTTCTTCCCTAAATGTTTGGAGGAATTTACCATTAATCCTTCATAGACCTTGAAGCCAGGCAAGGCAGTTCACACCTGTAATCCCAGCAGTCAGGAAGATGAGACAGGTGGATGTCTGTGAGTTTTGGAGCAGCCTGTTCTACATAAATAATCCCAGGCCAGCCAGGGCCAGTGAATTGGTTCAGCAGCTAAAATTACTTGCCACCCAGGCTGATGCTTGGAGTTCAATACCCAGGACTCCATATGGTTGAAGGAGACAATTGACTCTGAGACATTATCCTCTGGCTTCTACAGGCACATAGTAGTACACACAGTCCCACCCATATTTACATATATCAATTTACATACATACAAGTAACTTTGATTGTTAAAATGTCAAGGAGGTTGGCACCTATAGAATGACACTGAAGTCTGACCTCTTGCCTCCACATGTATACACAGGCAGAGAACCGTGCATAAATACCAATAGGCAGGTACCCTCAACACACACATATGCTGTGAAAGAGAAAGGAGCTAAACTCAGTGCGAACATCAAGACCGCAATGCGGGCCTTCACCACTAGCTAAAGTTACAGAGCAGTGTACTAAGGACATGCTCTTTTGAATAAACAAAATAAAATAGGCAAATCATAGATAGCAAGATGACAGATTGTGTAATGTAGATCTATACACACAGACAAATTTTCCAATGAAAAGATACACTGGAAAGAAGTCATCTTCTACCATATATACCTTTGCTTTTAACTTTTTCCTTACTTTTATTTCTGTTCCTTTTATTTCCATTTAGTGCTAAAAATTATTAGATTATATTATTGTGTTCATTTGGGATTCATTTTTATGCTTTAGGGATTTTTTTTTTTCGAGACAGGGTTTCTCTGTGTAGCTTTGCGCCTTTCCTGGATCATGCTCTGTAGCCCAGGCTGGCCTCGAACTCACAGAGATCTGCCTGGCTCTGCCTCCCGAGTGCTGGGATTAAAGGCGTGCACCGCCTGGCTGGGGATTTTTTTTAATTTACAGTTGTGTGTGTGTGTGCATGTGTGTGTGTGCATGTGTACTCATGCCAAAGCACACATATAGAAATCAAAAGACAAGATTTCTATATTACAAAATCTCTGCAAGATTTTGTTCTCTCCTTCCTCCATGGGGGTTCTGGGAGTTGAATTGATATTCTTTTAATTAAACTCAGTTCCCAGAATTGTCAGCTTTGATGGCAAGTGCCTTACCTTTATTCTGCTAAGAGTCTTTGTCTTAGATGAGGCTGACATTCCAGATGGAGAATAATGTTATGTCCTAGACACAAAGCATGCTTAGTGATCTTTTGGGTTTTGTTGATGCACTGATAAGTCTTGAATATTTCAAACTACTTCCAGCACTGTGTTAGTCTTTTGGTGAAATATTTCCTAGAGAAAACACATCCTGCATGCTCATTCTGTCAGAATTGTGTACATGCTAGTGTTTTTTCCATGGTTTTTTTTTTTTTTTTAAATAATTCTTCTGATGTGCTGGGCAATCCTGAAGATTTTTTTTATTTTATAATTTGACTTAATTTTACATATCAGCCACCGATTCCCCTGTCCTCCCTCCTCCCGGGCCCCCCCCCCCCGCCCTCCCCCCAGCCCACCCCCTGTTCCCATGTCCTCCAGGGCAAGGACTTCCCTGGGGATTCAGCTCAACCTGGTAGATTCAGTCCAGGCAGGTCCAGTCCCCTTCTCCCAGGCTGAGCAAAGTGTCCCTGCATAGGCCCCAGGTTCCAAACAGCCAGCTCATGCGCGAAGGACAGGTCCCTGTCCCACTGCCTGGATGCCTCCCAAACAGTTCAAGCTAATCGACTGTCTCACTTATCCAGAGGGTCTGATGCAGTTGGGGGCTCTTCAGCTATTGGTTCATAGTTCATGTGTTTCCACTAGTTTAGCTATTTGTCCCTGTGCTTTTTCCAGTCTTGGTCTCAACAATTCTCGCTCATATAAACCCTCCTCTTTCTCGCCAATTGGATTCCTGGAGCTCCACCTGGGGCCTGGCTTTGGATCTCTGCATCCGGTTCCCTCAGTCATTGGATGAAATTTCTAGCACGACAATTAGGGTGTTTGGCCATCCTATCACCAGAGTAGGTCAGTTCGGGCTTTCTCTTGACCATTGCCAGTAGTCTATTGTGGAGGTATCTTTGTGGATTTCTGGGGACCTCTCTAGCACTTTGCTTCTTCCTATTCCCATGGAGTCTTCATTTATCATAATCTCTTTTTCCTTGTTCTCCCTCTCTGATTTTGATCCAGCTGGGATCTCCTGCTCCCCTAAGCTCTCTTTCCCTCGACCCTTGCCCTTCATTACCGCCCCCCACCCCACGTCCAGTTTGCTCATGTAGATCTCATCCATTTCTCTGTCATTGGGCGATCCCTGTGTCTTTCTTAGGGTCCTGTTTTCTAGGTAGCCTCCCTGGAGTTGTGAGTAGCAGTCTAGTCATCCTTGTTTGTTCCACATCTAGTATCCTCCTATGAGTGAGTACATACCACGTTTGTCTTTCTGAGTCTGGGTTACCTCACTCAGGATGATTTTTTTTTTCTAGATCCACCCATTTGCCTGCAAACCTCATGATGTCATTGTTTTTCTCTGCTGAGTAGTACTCCATTGTGTGTTTGGAAATCAATATGGCGCTTTCTTAGAAAATTGGGAATCAATCTCCCCCAAGACCCAGCTATACTACTCTTGGGCATATACCCAAGGAATGCTCAATCATACCACAAGGGCACATGCTCAGCTTTGTTCATATCAGCATTATTTGTAATAGCCAGAACCTGGAAACAACCTAGATGCCCTTCAACTGAAGAATGGATAAATAAAATGTGGTACATATACACAATCCTGAAGATTTTAATGTGCAGTTACCATACAAACCTGTGAATGTTGGAACTTATATAGATGGCCAAAGTCATTTGAAGATAGTGGTAAATGAGATCTTCTTCAGATAAAAGTGGTACACAAATTTCATTTGGACTTTCACGGGAATAACTATGTGTAACAAAAACACTGTAGATTTTCAATAGATGTGTGGAAAATTTTGTACCAATTGGAGCTAGGGAGATGGCTTGTTGGGTAAAGCACTTGCTGTTCAAGCATGAGGCCCTGAGTTCCCATTCCTAGGACGTATAGAATAATCTAGAAGCCTATAACCTTAGTCTGTGGGGCATGGAGAAGAGGATGCCTGGGACTTGCTGTCCATTGACATACCAGCATGATCAATGAACCCTGTGAAGGGAATTGACTGGAAAGTGATGATGCAGAGAACCACCTTGTCCTCCTCTGGGTTCTACAGGAATGTACATGGACACACACACACACAGACACACACAGAGAGAGACAGAGACAGAGAGAGACAGAGACAGAGAGAGACACAGAGAGAGACAGAGAGACAGAGAGACAGAGAGAGACAGAGAGAGACAGAGACAGAAAGAGACACAGAGACAGAGAAAGACACAGAGAGAGAGACAGAAAGACAGAGAGACAGAGAGAGAGACAGAGGGAGAGACAGAGAGAGAGAGAGACAGAGAGAGAGACAGAGAGAGATGGGAGTACTATGAAATGCCTGATATTTAAAACAGTCTGAATTCCATGATAGATGTGGAAATTATGGACCCTCACACATCAACAGAGGAATGGTGGATGAGAACTCCAAACTACAAACAACACAAGCTGAAGAAATGTGATACATATACTAAGAATCCTGTGGATATCTTCCTATCAAATGGCTAGGAATTACAAATATAAAAAGAAATGAAGGAGACCTGTTACTGTCTGGGGCAGAGCTTCTTTCTTTATGGGGTTCATTACTGAATGTGGGGTGTCACCAGGAAGCTGTTTATTCTACCTTTATTGAAAAGTGTTCCCTTGTATCATTGCTGTCTAAAAGATACCTAGCACAGACCAGATGATGAACACTATGGTGATTTGGTGAGGAAGTGGGTAGGGAGAGAAAGGTGGATGAGCAGCAGAGGATTGATAAAGGTGAAGGATGGAGAAAGGAAAGGTGTGTTGCAGGATAAGGAAGAGAAGGATGTAGGGAGAGAGGAGAGAAGAAGGGAGGAGGGGAGATGGACTTACAGTTAGAAAGGTAGTTGGGGTGACAGTGAAGCAGTCTGGAGCTAGGCTCCATGTCCGTTTAGATAGTTTATCTGATCAAGTTTGGTAAGTGGTACCTAGCCAGAAAAGTATCCGTTTCTTTTAGATTTTCATTGGGAGACTTTTAAAGACCGCTTTATTTCACTAGAGGTTATAGGTCTGTTTAAATTGCTTATATGATTTTGATTTAAATTTAGTAGGTGATATATATATATATATATATATATATATAATATAAAAAAATTATTCATTTGGTTTAGATTTTCCAGTTTGGTGGTATGTCCTTATGATTCTCTGGATTTCCTCAGTATCTGTTTCTCCCCCTTTCATCTCTAATTTTGTTAATTTGGATATTCTCTCTGCCTTTTACTTAATTTGGCTAAGGGCTTGTCAGTGTTGCTGATTTTTTTTCAAAGAATCAACTCATTTTATTTTTATGCTTTAGGGATTTTTTTTTAATTTACAGTTTTGTGCTGTGGGATGTTCTGTATGCTGTGAATGTGTTGCTCTGATTGGTTAATAAATAAAGTACTGATTGGCCAGTACATTTTGACTCACTTTTCAGTCAGTAGTGAGCTATTCAGTTAACATGAGTTTGTAAGCGTTCTATATTTTTTCCTGTTATTATTGATATCCAACTTTCACTTATGATAGTCAAGTAGGATTCAGGATGTTATTTCAATTTTCTTGTATCTATTGAGACTTGATTTGTGTATGGGAATGTGGTCAGTTTTAAAGAATGTTCTATGAGGTACTGAGAAGAAGGTATATTCTTTTGTATTTGGGTAAAATGTGTAAATATCTGTTAGGTCCATTTGGTTTATAATGTAGGTTGGCTCAAGAATTTCTCTGTTTACTTTAGCCTGGATAGCCTTCTATTGATAAGAGTTGGGTATTAAAGTCTCCCATTATCACTGTATGAGGCTCAATATGTGATTTAAGGTGTAATGGGGCTTATGAGCTTGGGTGCCCTTGTGTTTGGTTAAGATGAATGTTAAGAATTACAATAGTCTTGTGATTAACTTTTCCTTTGATGAAATTTTCTATCTGTTGTAGTCTGTGGTGAGGCTTGCCTCTGAAGTTCTGTTTGAGCTCGTAAGTTTTTCATTTCTAGTTTCTCCTCATTTTGTATTTTGATTTAATTTTAGTAGGTGATATATATCATATATTGAGAATATCATCCATTCCTTTATGAAATATGTGGCCAATTTTGAAGAAAGGTCATCACCTTCTGTTTCTTGACTGATATACAATTACCAGCACCTTTCTTGGGCTCCTATTGCCATAGTCCCTGTCAGGATGGATTGTACCCTCAAATTTTGAGCCAAAATTTAAGGGTGTGTGTGTGTGTGTGTGTGTGTGTGTGTGTGTGTGTGTGTGTGTG